>CM035419.1:125964005-126144005 GCA_020310875.1 Ceratopteris richardii
CGTTCTTGAATGGTGACCTCAAGGAGGAGGTACATGAGGCTAAGCATGATTTGAGGCCCCCATTCAAAAAACAAGGTATGTAAATTGAAAAAGGCATTTTATGGGTTGAAGCAGACCCCCAAAGCAAGACATTGATTCTTTGATTGGTTTCTACTAATCCTACCCTTCAAAAGGTGTGGCTCAAATGTTCATACAAGGTGTTAGAATTTCAACCTTCCACAAGGGAAGTTGCTAATTTTAGAAAATTCAGAAGTTGGAGAAGTCAACTCGTGGTCAAACTTGGAATAATGGCAAAAAATGGTCAAAATTAGCCTGTGGAGATGTTGACAGATTTGGAAATTATTCTTCAAGAGCTACACAATGATATGTAATACTTGGCATTTTAGGTTATTTGGAGGGTCAAATTCCAAACCCTAATTTTGCACATGCTTCTAATTTTACATGTATTTGAAAAAATTGCACACGTTTTAATTGCCACTTGTCAAGATCACATAAGCTTGATCCAATAGGTGTGATTTAACTATGCGAAAGCCATCAATATCTAAACTGGAAGAGATGATTTTTTGGCCAAAAATAAAGCAACCTTAGCTTTTCGATGGGTAGATTTTTAGTGTATCTATACAATAAAAAAAGGACAAGGATATTGTCTCTTTCTCATCACCACTTGGAGGGAAGCATACCAAGATTTTGGTGGAGGAGAACTTGCCTTCACTTGTAGAGGTGAAGTTCTTCCTTCTTCATCATCAACAAGGTGAGCTATTGTAACTTCATGTACTTGATTCACGCAATGTATGGAATATATGTAAGTTTGGCTCCTTAGTCCGAATATGTGATTTCTCCAAATGTAGATCTTCTATGGGCATGGAAACACAAAAATGTAGATGCATTACATGCATTGGTTAGTAGTATTGACAATCTTCTCACTTTGATTCAACATATTTGTAAAGCTTCAAAGGGTTGGAAATGATGAGGAATCTATCTAAAACATGAAATCAGATAAGGATACAAATTTGGAGAACCAACTCGTTACCAAGAGGCTTGTTAAAGGAGAAATTGCAGAAGCATTCATTATGCGATCAAAATCTCCTCTAAACGTAATTAGAAAACCAGAAAGTATTTGGTGAGTTGAAAATGTTTACCAAAACAAGATCAACATGTACACTCACTACCATATGGCTAGAGCTAGGGTGACCATTACAAGTGTAGAATTTGCATGAAGGTCTCTCAGGACATGTCCACCAAAATTCGATTAGATTTGAGACTTGCAAGGTAGTTATGATAAAAGGGGGAGTGTGTAGAAAGAGGAGGTATGCAGGTAGGATAAGGTAAGAGTTAGGATGTGTGGTCATCTAAATGCATGAGACACAAGGGAGGGTGATTGGCCCGGCAAGCAAGTTGGTTGCCCTTGCCTGCTCATATACATAAGGGTGGTCGCCCTTCAGTGGAAGTTGGTAGCTTGGCAGTAGTAGTTGGTTGCCCCTCTCACACTAAGATTGGTCACCTAAAGTCCCTCAATTGATAAGAGTTGATGGCCGAGGCAATGCTTAGAGACATGTAGGAGACGTAACCTATAGATATGAAGGATGGAGCATACGATGTTGGTTGTCCTTCATATAAGGTGGTGGTCATCCTTGGCATCTTGGCATCATCAAGTTGGTTGCTCCGGTTTCATAGAAGTTGATTGCCCTTAGCTATGTTATCGTGTCGACCAACATTCATAGAGGTTTGTTGCCCCTTGAGTTATGTTAGTTGGTTGCCCAACATTCATAAAAGGTGGTCTCCCTAGAACTGGTCGCCCATCACACATGGAAAGGTGGTTGCGTGGATTTTGCCTCGCAAATGGAAGGTTGGTCTCCTTGCTCTCATGGTTGGTTGCCAAAAACTCATAAAGGATGGTCGCCTTGCCTCTTGTATTTGGTTCGTTTAGTCTTTTTTGATCGTTCGGATATGTGGAGGATACTTGTAGAGTTTAGCACCACCTCTAACGAACTCATCAATGTGATTGTTGGGAACAATGAAAAGTGCCTTGTTGAAGGTATTGACATGCTTTCTTTTGTTTTTTCAAATGGTGAATCGAAGAATCTCTTGGATCTGCCCTTACTATTTGGAAATGGACACGTGAAATCTTAATCTTACATATTTTAAGTTAGGATTTGATTAGATTGTAGCATAGGATAAACTCAGCTCGTTGGCTTTATTAGAGGTCCTTATTTAGAATTTATTAAAGTTTGCACTTACTCGAGGGAACTCATGATGTGAGTAGGGATGTCATAGTTATTTGTCCAAGCTAAGCATGATAAAGTTCAAATCTAATACTTCTTGTTGTGGACTAATAGAAGATGCACTGTTTGTTTTGTTTTTGCTGTTGTTCCTTTTATTAATTTTATTGATTTATTATTATTATTATTTTATTTTTTTCCATATATTTACTTTTTAGATTTAATTTATTTTTCCTATTTTTTCTTTTTCACGAATAATCTCTCTCTTTTTATTTTTTAGTTTTTTTTTTAAATTTTTTATTTATTATTATTTAAAAAAATCTATTTCTCAAAGATTTTATTTAAAATTTTTTATTTCTTATTTATTATCTTCATTTTTATTATTATATAATATGTATATCTTTTGTTGTTGTGTTTGACTCTATATTATTAGATTTTTTAAAGAAATTTATTTATTATTACATTACCTCTTATAATATGTGATTGTTGGGAACAATGAAAAGTGCCTTGTTGAAGGTATTGACATGCTTTCTTTTGTTTTTTCAAATGGTGAATCGAAGAATCTCTTGGATCTGCCCTTACTATTTGGAAATGGACACGTGAAATCTTATTCTTACATATTTTAAGTTAGGATTTGATTAGATTGTAGCATAGGATAAACTCAGCTCGTTGGCTTTATTAGAGGTCCTTATTTAGAATTTATTAAAGTTTGCACTTACTCGAGGGAACTCATGATGTGAGTAGGGATGTCATAGTTATTTGTCCAAGCTAAGCATGATAAAGTTCAAATCTAATACTTCTTGTTGTGGACTAATAGAAGTTGAAGATGCACTTTTTGTTTTGTTTTTGCTGTTGTTCCTTTTATTAATTTTATTGATTTATTATTATTATTATTTTATTTTTTTCCATATATTTACTTTTTAGATTTAATTTATTTTTCCTATTTTTTCTTTTTCACGAATAATCTCTCTCTTTTTATTTTTTAGTTTTTTTTTTTAAATTTTTTATTTATTATTATTAAAAAAATCTATTTCTCAAAGATTTTATTTAAAATTTTTTATTTCTTATTTATTATCTTCATTTTTATTATTATATAATATGTATATCTTTTGTTGTTGTGTTTGACTCTATATTATTAGATTTTTTAAAGAAATTTATTTATTATTACATTACTTCTTAAAAAAAAAAAAATTATTTTTACTAAATTTTTTTATTTATTCTATTTTCCTATATGTATAGAAAAATTGATTTATTATTTTTTATTCTTGTTCATTTTGTATCGGCTCCCTTATTTGTTTGTATTTTTCATGACATATATTGATCATATTTTTTGTGTAGTCTTTTTGCTTTGGTTGTTGGTTTTTCCTTTGTTTGTGTTGTGCTTTTCATTTTGAGTTCGTAAGCTTGGATAACTCAGAACTTATGATGGTATATATACCTTATGTAGCTTACCTCTGGGGTAAGGTGTGGTTCTTGCACCTTACATGGAACTAACCTTATACACTCAATAACCTTGATTTGATACCTCAGATGCAAAGAGAGTGCATGAACAAAGTTTTAATGCATAGAGTTTGACTAAGAATACTTATTTGGAGAACCAAATTTGATTGGAGAGTGTGGCAAAGCTTGAAGCATTGTATTTAGCACTCTTCAATAAAGTCATCACCTTGTAGATTCATATACATGCCATAGTTCAAAAAAATTGTGATTTATCTCAAAACGATTTAAACAATTGTTTCATGATTTTTATTTTTATTTTTTTGTTTCGAAAGGTGTTTATTATTTTGCTCTATTGTGAGATGTCATCTAAGCATTTTTTCTATGTTACAACCATTATATATAATGTATATGATATATATGTAAAATGTATTGTGTCTTATATAAATATATGCGTGTATATATAGAACATAAAAAAAAATAAAAAAAATCTTGGTTTTTATTTTTAAACATGAGGATTAGAAGGAATAAAACAATTAAAACAGGATTTTAAAATCGCGATTTAAATCTCTCTTTTTGAACTATGGTACATGCTTCAAAATGATCCTCATAAAGAGATTGGTTAGATATCAATCCACTTTGAAGGGCTACAAAAATGGTTGCAATGGCTATAAAATGGGCTTCAACCACTCAAAAGAATGATCTTGAAGCCACAAATCTAAAACAAGTGGAAGCACTTGATTTGGATTTATGTACCTCGAGGTATGCCCATATGAATGTACCTATGTGTGTTCAAAACACCACTTGCACAGGGTATATGAGAGAATTTGAATCTTCATGAAAGAGGGAATGGTTATGGATTCATGGAGTGAGCGGAGAGAAGAGATATGAATGGGCACGCATTCTTTGATTATCTCATATGTGAGCCACTTCTATAATATTTGGTGATTGGTCTATATAATGGGCTTCTTGGCTATACAACCTCCACATAAGAAGAGGAATGAGGAGAGGATTCCCTCACCTTGTTCACATTCATGGATATGGGTTGGAAGCTATTTTTCTGAATCTCGTGGGCATTTGATGATACTGTTTGTTCTTTGTAGTTGCTTCCATTCACATATGTGCCCTCCTTGGGGGGCTATTAGAGCTCCTATGAGGGGGCTAAGCTAAGCATACACCTTTTTTTTTCGCAAATAAGCAAGTTGACGACCTTCTCTCTGGACTCACATGATGAAGATGATCGAAAATGGACCACATGTAGCTTCTCCAAAAATAGCAAATACTCCACGAATTCTCTTGTGCAAGGATCTCAAAAAGATGCTCTTGATACCAAATGTAGTGTTTCTCTCAAGTTCTCTCTCCAAATAACTCATGAATGCTTGTGCGTATGTCTCTCCTCCCATCCATTTATCCTTGTGCTACCCAATTAGAAGGTTTCTAGAGTGGTCTAATGTGGACATGTGGCCATCATGCACACTCACTCTACCTCATCCAAGAGCTAAAGAATGATGATCAAATGTGGGTAGGTTTGGATGATGAGCAGAATAGTGGGCTGAATTTGGAAAGAAGGGAGGCGCCAAAGGCAATGATCAACTTCCCAAGACAAAGAAGATTCATACCACTCAAAGGGGAGGAAAGGAGATTATAGAGACAAAGTATTCAATTGAAAGACTTATGTTTCTTTTATGGCTAAGCACTATGCATATATGAGTAAGATCATCGAAGTTTAAGAACCTACACGTTTTGAAGATGCAAATAAGTGTAGAGAATGGCAAGAATCTGTGCGGGAGTAAGCAGAGCTTTGAAAACAATAATATTTGGACCTTAGTGACAAGGAAAAAAGACATGAAACAAGTGGGCATACGGAAAGAAATTCAGGTGGGAGTAATGTTGGAATCAGTTGGATACAAGGCAAGGTTAGTTGCCAAGGGCTTTGCACAAACTTATGGAATTGACGTATACCTATCCATAGCCACTATATTATGAGGGGGATCTCTGCATGGTCGATCAGTGGCACTAGGGGCTGCTTCTTAGATGTCATGATGCTACAGGAGGATGGGATCCCTGCACATCCCTATTTTGCATGTATGGGGCAAGTTGATGGTACTAGCCACGGGATAAGGTATAGTTGGTTCTTTGTGATAAGAGATGGAGATCGCCATGTGAGAGGATTTATTTTTCCTCCATGACCATTGATGGAGTTTCCCGTGTGATAGAGAGCTTATTTTTTGTGTTGAGTGACGAGTCATTGATGAAATCTACCTTATAATCGAGGATTATGATCCTGTATGGGACACCAGCCCTTGTGATGATGGCCATCCTTATAGCTGGCTCCTAGGTCAGGGGGAGGGTTGTTGTAAATCCTACATTCTTCCATTAGCTAGTGATTGAGATTGACAAATATGAACATGTACCAGCTAAGGTGGGAGCATGTCATCTATGACACATGGAGCCAAAGACAAAGCTGCTTTATATATGTCATTGCACAACATGCTATGAGGTACACGGTCAGTTCCACTGCCTTTTCCAAGAGGGTTTCCGACAATTCTCCAAGATTTTGAGACGTCAAGATTGGAAATTGTTGGGGCTCTTGCTTGAGCTACAGAGGCAGAGCCAGCATGCCCAGAGAGAGAGATTTAGAGATATCTTATAGAACTCTCTAGGTCAGTCATTAAAGAGCAGCCAGATAGACGGATATCACAGGAGGGTCCTAATCTCTTCTATGCTGAAGGCATATTTGTTGATTGTGTGACTTAGATCAGGAGTCCAAGTGTCTTTAATTGTGGAAGAGAGCATATTTCTATAGACGAGGATCATAGAGTGGGATTCAGGTCATTTTAGGTCACCCGCACACAACATTCAATCAGGTTGCTGATCGTTGTGGGCATTGAAGAGATTCTTTAATGCCCAATGCTGGATATATGTTGAGGGATGATGCGTAGTGCCTCGTATTTCCCCCACATAGTACAAATGCTTCATTGTATCATTGGGAATGATTCTCTATGTCTTGTATCCCCCATATTGTACTAGTGCCATCGTACCATTTAGTGGATTAGCCCTCAATCATACTATGTCCTGATTCTTTTCCCTCGAAGCCCCCTGCTTTTCGATAGTCCCATCTTCCTTTCTCTTAGTGGTACCTTTCCCCCCTTTTTTTTATCCTCCTTCTTCTTCTTCTTCTTGAGTTTTATTTTGTTATCCAGATATTGCACAGGTCATTTTGGCCTTCTGAAGACATGAGATATCATTTATTCTCTGCTCCTGCCATACTGCCTCCAATTAGAGGTCATTTTAGAGTGGCATGCACACCATCCAATGAGGGTGTTAACATTGCAGACATCGAGGATATGTACGGATGGTAGATACCCTGTGCCAGATCTGTTATGAGGGAGGACTCTCTGCCCTGTATACACATTTCTCATTGTTCTAGTGTTTCCATTATATCATTGGCGAAGGTTCTCTACGCCTTATATCATCCTCCTTATTGTACCAGTGTTGTTATATCAATTAGTGGATTGCCATGTCAGGATTGCTTCTGCTAATAGTTCCCTGTAGGTCTTTACTGCCATTTTCTTTTCACTTCCTAGTCGTTTGTTTGCCTTTTAAAAAAAAAAAAAAAATAAAATAAAATTTATCTAAGTTTTATTTTGTTATCCAGGCATTGCATCAGATATATCAAAGGTTTGGTAGGTCATTTTGGCCCTTTGAAGACACTACGCAATGCTTTGGAATGCATGAGAGTATTTGAACAGAGCTAGCTATTGCTCCTCTGGTGATAGAGGCATTGATTAGATCATTTTGTTTTATTCATAGCTTAGGGGCTCTTCAAAGAGATAGATATGCTCACCTTTCTCTTTAGTCCTCCCATGAGTTAGCTTTGCATGCAGATAAGAGCATGCTGGGATGGGCATATGGCATCATTGTTTTACTCGTATATGTGTGGATGAAGATTACTAGGCTCATGAGTCATGCACCAGGACTTGGTTCAGCTTTACACCAAACAAACATTGATAGAGTCACTACAGTCTATGTGAGTTGGGCACAAAGGTTGCTTTCTATAAGGAGCCTCTTCTCCAACTCACTATAGATAGTTCTGTGATGGGCTGAGTTACATGGAGAGACAATGCACATTCATGAGATCAAAGATATGCACATCCCGAAACCAGCATCCGATTGAGACTGGCAGTTATAGAGTATTACCAAATGAAGCCAGGAATTTCATTTATGTCAGGAAAAGCTTGGGACGAAGTTATATTTGTAGATAGGTGGAGGGGTGATACAATGTAGCCCATGTAAGGATGGCATGCACAAGTGCACTTCTGCTCAGAACAACAAGAACAGGCTCACACTTCACAAGAAGAAGTGACGCACAGCACCAAATGAGCAAAGATGCCTTCATAAGCATCAGCCTGAAGGACCAAACTGACTCACAGCCATCCTCTAGACATGCTCAGCACCAAACGAGCAAAGATGCCTTAGTAAGCATCAGCCTGAAGGACCTCCTCCATCTTCTCAAGTAGGGATTTGGAGTCGATAGTCACCATACAGGAACCAGCAGTGCCAGTGTCCTTCCCTCGGTGCATATACTTGGACTCTTTCTTCAGCAAGAGAACCCAAGTACATGCTCGTTTGCACCCCAGCCAATGTCTCTTGGCACTTCACTCGATTGTACTATTCTTCATTTTCTTTCATTCCATCCATCAGATCCCGCATGTACTTTTTATTGGTCTCATAGGTGATTTTGGTCTTTTGAAAATGCTTATATATCGTCTCATATTTTCTCTCTCAGATGATTTAGTTTCAGATGCTATTCTAAAACTGCTTTTGGGTTCATAATGCTTGCATTGCACAACGCTGAGGTTTGAATTCTCATATGTCATTTTGACCGTTTGAAAATATTAATATATTACTTCATATTCTCTTTCTCTGGTGATACAGTTTCAAATGTTATCTAAAACTGGTTTTGGATACATATTACTTGCATTGGACAGAGCAGATGAGGTTTGAGTTTATCCTTGAGGATTGGACACAGCTCATTTTTCAGTTGATAATAAAGTGCCTGCTTGCATGATTTTTTATTATTTATGTTGTGTGCATATATGTTCTTGTGCAGTGTAAATGTTCGCATTTTTCCCATTTTAGATGTTTTGTTGCAAAAGAAGATCTAGAGTTGCTGAGCCCATCTTACCTTGGTTTTGCTTCCTTTGGTGAAATGAACCTCTTGTAGACGTAACGTAAGTTTAGAAAGCTTTGAGTAACATCTAGATCTTTGAAATTCTTGCCTTTTTCTCTCTTTGCAGCTTCCAGACCTCCCCATCATGTACATGATTCTTCCAATCGGATGCATAATGAACAAGGACGTTTGCATGTTGAAGGAGAGGCCTTATCAACTGTACGAAAGAAAGATGAGGGGGTTAGTCCACATTCACAGTTTGCACAGGTCATTCAGGACATATTAAAGCCTAGATATCCTGCTGACTGTCCTATCCAACCAGCTCATTCAAGAACTTTTATGAATACTGCCATGCCCTGTGAGAAGTGTAAAGCGGTGGTTATGGAGATTGCAAATGTTCTTGTGTGTGATACTTGTGAAAAAGTCTCTCACTTGCGATGCTTACAGACATACTTGTTGGCGGGCATTCCAAAAGGTGATTGGCACTGCCCTCAGTGCAATGAGAGTAAGCAGGGTAAACAATATACTCCAAAGTATGGGCGAGTCAAGGCAGGTTTTTCTTTTTCTAGAGCAAGTGGAATGATTGGGAAGAGTTCTGCATATGGACCTTCCAATATACAAAATGTAAAGCAGTTAACTGGTAGTATTGATGGGAACTTCAACAGACAAGCCTTTGGAAAAACTGGAGTGCAGATATCAGCAATAGAACACAATCTTGGAAATCAGGTTCCCAGCTCCAACAGATCATCACAAAACATTTCAATGCATGGAAACATGGGGGGTGGCTTTACTACATTGATAGGTAATGCTCCTGAAGGGGAAGGCTGTAATAAATTGCTTGAGGCAGGGGAGGCTGCTAGTAGTCAGCTATACTCCCATCATCACTCTGAGGCTCATACTAGTACAAGAACTGCCTTCTTAAATTTACAAGCAGGGATCTCTGCTGCAGTACTGTCCTCACAACTTCAATGTCAAGCATCAAAAATTGAACAAGGAAGTGTAGCGACAACCATTGCTGATAGAGGTGCGCAATCAATCCAACCAGCAGTATCAAACAATTCTGGCACTCTTCCAGTCCACTCGATGGGATCATTGAACGGGAGGAGACATTCAAATTCAACGGAGGAAGCTGAAAGCGTGGATGAGATGTCTGCGGTATCAGGACAAGAGGCAGATTTTGGACAGACACGGAAGGAAGTAGACAGATTTGGTGTAGAGTGGGCAAGTGATGTGATACATAGAGCTGAAGGGAAAAACTTCTATGCAGCTTGCACTGTGGGTGGTCATCTTTACCGGGTACAAGATTGTGCCTTGTTTCGTCCAGAGACTCCTCATGTCCCTCCTTATATTGCTCGGCTGCAGGTTGCTTCAAAGAAATGATTTTTTTGTATTTAAGTTCTTAACTCTCTCTTACATCTGGGATTTGTGCTTTCCAGGCACTCTGGGAGGACGTACATGGGGCAAAATGGGTAAGGGTAAACTGGTGTTATTATCCTGCCGATATGGTGATGGTTCCTGGCCGTCCACCAAATCCAGAGATTCATGAGGTTTTTATTTCTATTTTTTAATAAACACATATCTTTGCTGTGGCGTATGCTAGTGTAACTTAGTTACACATTTGTAGACCGGGAAACATCCACTCTCATTTCAACAGGTCTATGAATCCAATCATGGTGACAACAATCTTGTTGGAACAATTCAAGGGCAGTGCCTAGTATTACAGCCAGAGAACTATTCCAAGGAGATGGAAATGCGCCAAGAACTTCTGAAGAGTGGAAGTACAGGAGAGAACTTTGTTCCAGCTTTTGTTTGCAGGTAGCTTCATCTTCTTGATTTTTTAGTCTTGATGTTCTTTGGTATGATCAAACATTTCTGAAATGGGGCTATATTCAGGGATAATGTAATCATGTACTGTTTTTATTTTCTTTTTTAGGTGGATCTATGATGTGATTACATCAACCTTCAGACCTGCTTTTGGAGCCTCTTGATTGCCTTCTTTATTTTGTAATAATTGTTGCATTAACATTCGCAGTGGTTAATCTGATGTCAGCAAGCAGAGTCCTTGGAAATGTATATCAAGGCACACAAAATAGAAACATCTGGAAGGCTTCGCAGTTGATCACTAATGTCATTTTACAACATCTCTCATGATGTTGGAGCAACTTGCTCCTCATATCTGGAGCATTTGCAGGATTCCCTTCCTGCAGTTGAGATTAAATGGAGTTTGTTTCCTTCCTGCAAAGCTTACCAGATTCCTTGTAGTTTTTTTCAGCTTCTCTCGAAAAAGATTCGGATTTATTGTTCGTATTCTTTTTCTGCAGTGGTGGCTTACAGTTCCATATGCAGGCACTTTGGCAATTGAAATCCTTAAATCACAAATCATTTATTGTTTCCATAATTCATGGATGTGATGTCTGGAAGATGAACTTTCAAACATTATTATTAATTTTATGGTTATTTCTATATTGTTGTTATTATTGTTATTATTATGATTTTGTAACTTGGTCAGCTCACTTGGAAGCTAAAATCTTTCCTTGAATAGCTCAGTGCCTTCTCTGTATCCAATTTGGGTCCATGGGATGCAGTTAAAACATGATGTATATGTCACAGTAAAGAGTGATTCTTATTTTTGGGGTTTTTAAAAATTTAAGCTAAGCACTCTCCCCCCCACCCCAACAACCAGGATTGGGCAGAAGACAAATATTCACTTTTTGTTTCTGAAAATTTATTTAACAATAATCCTACGTAAAATTAAGGAATGCAGCAATCACCTGCACAAAGCAATATTCATGACATCTTGGATATATTTCATACAGAAATCCAAAACAATTATGAACAGAATGAGCTACATAAAAAGGGCCGAATAAAATGCATAAGCTGGAAGAGTAAGATCCGAGCAATGTGCAATTGCTGAGCCATGTGTTCTCATTTATACATAAATATTTTTAAAGTGAAGCTCCTCAAGGCCTCCTCTTGGAGCCAGAGGGTCAGAAGTCTCTTCTCAACTCGATGTCAATGTTCTGCAGTCAATTCTTGAGGAATGTGAACAGGTTCAAGAGTCTGCATGAGGAATACGATTGGGATATATGATAAACTTTTAGGAACCACAAAGTGGTTTCCCCAGTTCTGAAGTTGATTCTGATGTGGCTAGGTTTAACAAGGAATACCATTTGTATATATGATAAACCTTTAGTAATCAAAGAGCCTTGTCTATCAAATAGGTCAACGCTGCCTTTGATGAACTGAAGAAAAAGAAAACGTATTCCATAAGCAGTGAATATATTGATTTTGATATAAGAAGCTTATCAACTGAACATAACTGGTCCACAACAGTCTTGTGTAAAAAATTACCCTTCTCTTATTTGAGAAGCTACGTATCCACCAAATATACACCAATTATTTAAAAATAATTGATAGAGAACTCCTCTGACACGAAGTTACCAGCTAGCTGAATCAAGATGCCTTTGCTGATATTAAAGTGCTCTTCGAGATTCAAAATTAGTTTGTACACTGGCACAATTAGCACCCAACCAGAACAAGATGTGCGTTGTGTCATGAAGTTTCCTAAGAAAAGTGCACCCAACCAGAACAAGATGTACGGTGCAGTTCCCGGATGGGAAAGTACTCACATGCAGCAAAATTGGGTCTTATAACAGGATCATACTTTTACTATGGAAAACAGGATATTTCTCAAAGAATTCATGTACTTCAAAAGATTGGAAAGTACAGATGGTGCTCAGGTATCTAGACAATAGAGTCGAGCCAAGAGGAACGCAGACTTTTGGAAAAAGGTATTTGTTAATCAGAAAACAGAGCTTGCTATAATATCTTTGAAAAGAAGAAATGGAATTGCTAGCACTCTTAACGTTACGAGTGAGTAGGGATACTTTAGCTCATAATCCTTCCCCACCAATCATCAGACAGGCAGTTCAAGCACAACTTGAAAAGTAGACTCGTGTAGTTGTATTTACCTAGGTGACATATAAAAGCTAAAAGGTTAGAAGTCCCAGTTGCCTACATCTGCATGATAAAAAGCAAGTATGGTTAGTCGTTTTTTCCATGAGAATTGAACTATATACGAGGGTACAAAGTGAGACATTACAATCCTGGTGCACCTTCAAACTGCATGATCCACCACTTATTCAACCTGCATAATCTTCTACTTGTTGATTGATGAAATGAAGGTCAAACTCTTGCGCTCCAATAGATGCCTAGAACTTGATCTTTATTGTCTTTGCTTTTTTTACAATGCTTCTTTCTTTGAATGGACTACGAATGAGCCCCTTGATCATGGTGTTAGTCTTCATCTCATTTAAAATCATACTTCTCATGCACACAAGGAACACCATTTTCCATGTGTGTACAATCACATTAAAAAAAAAAAGATTTACAACCAAGTCGACTATCTTTGGGCCATGTTTAAAGCAAAAGTTTATTGCCAACAAACAGAGACACATGATGAACTAGATGCGAATTCGTTCCAAGTTTTGGTGCCCTCAATGCCCTTGGCTCTGATATGTGCTTTTGGTAATCTTGAGACTTTGCTGTAGCCTCTAGAATCCATTCCTTGGTTCTGTGTACAAAAACTAGGACTCTTCGTCGTCCATCTCTGTAATGCTTTATTATCAGAGTACTTGCCATTTTCTTCATCTCGTCATGTGATGTAGAAAGGGTATCTCGTTTCAATAAGAACTTATAATAGAGTAGCTACAAGTTTACTAAAAAATAGTAATTATGTCCTAAAAAATAGTAATCAGTAAGAATACATGTTCACAATGTAGAAGAAAATTACATTTGTACAATATAACTTAATACTTTCAAAATGGAATCATTAATCCCTACAAAAAAAAAGATTGAGAAGGTAAGCTTGGACTTAGTTGTGTTGAATTGCCCGTTTTTTGCCCTACATTGTTCGTGTATTTGTTTCTTATATTGCTCCTTTGAGGGTGTGACCTATGCTTCTATGTATAAGTTACTAAGTGTCCACTCATAAAGCCCTATAGTATGTCTTTGCATTCTTTCCTTAATCCTCCCACTTATTCTATCTTGATTTGTAAGTGCTTGTAGAAGAAAATTCATACAAGTGTTCACCAATATTTTTCCCTTTTCATATTTGTTCAAATGTTCTCTAGCTCCCTTGACTTGCATATGCTCTAACTCCTATTCTTTTGCTATCATTGTTGCATCCACTTCTAAGGTTGTGTTTGTAACCTTAATGTTCCATTGAATAAGCTTCAAGCTCCTTAATTATTTTTACCATTTATTCATGCATGGAAGAGGTATGTATTTTGGTTGGTGGAGAGGATGTGGTGGGTGTGGATGGTGCAACATGCATGAGGATAGTGAATGGTTGGAAATGTGGAGGGCTTGGCTCTAAGGAGATGTTAAAAAATGGAATCGCAAGTTGGATGATGTTTCAAGTGGGACATGGGAGGATAGTGGTGGGGTGGAGGCTAAAGGCCCAAGAGGTACAGGAGATGGCATGAAAGTTACCTCTTCCTCTTGTGCCTTCATCAATCCTTATTGTGCATCATCCTCCATTTGTGAAGTGGTAACTCTCTGTGGTGATATTTGAATAATTTGGAGTTGATGAATATCATATGTCATTGTGACATCTTGTGGACTTCCTTTTTGTGCTTCAAGGTTCCAAATCTACTTGTCTTTTTTATGCTTCTTTTGTTTAGTATATCTTAGTGGGCTCTAATGGTATATGAGGCTCCTATGATGCAAAAGCTTCTATCATCTCTTCACCCCATCCTTCTACAATTGTTTTCGAGAATTCTATTAGTTTGCCTGCTTGCATGGAGTTCTCTTCTCAGGTGCAAGCTTTTCTCTTCTTGGTTGTGAAGCTTGTGGTTCCTAAGATTCTTTTGTTTCATCTTCTTGTGTGACTTACCTAGTCGTTTTTGATGTTGGTAGCTCGGATGAGATAATGAAGTTATACTTTTACTCACTATCTTTCATGGAAGTGCTAGTAGTAGAAAATCATTATAAGACAAACATTGAAAAATGATTTCGATAAATGCCATTGTTCCTCCAAAAAATTGATGGAATTTGTATGAGGTCCTTGCCTTCTTTAAAAGCTCATAAATAATACTTTCTTGTAGTGTAAGGGAAATGGTACACTATGCTTTTGGCTGGATGGGTATATTTGGTGAAATTTATTTCATGCAAAAGTATATTGTGGAAAACCTTGATTGCCAACTGAATACTGAGACAATCTAACTCTTAAAATGTTGTAAAATCTTGAGAACCAAGAGAAACCTAATTTTATCCAAATGGTGTATCATTGAAGGTTCTATCCAAAAGCGAATTCTCATGAGAACCATGTGAACCTAGGTGTATCCAATGTAATATCCTTGAGTATATATCCAAAGGAGCTCAAATTTACCAAAAAATTCAAGCTAAAACTCAAGGAAGAGCATTCAACAAGAAGTTGGGATTAAGAGGGATATTATTGGGGTAAGCCTAACTTGTGAATATAAGTGGTGATTGGTTATAAGGCTTGCATAGGTTGTCTAGTTTAACTTAGCCTCTCATTAGGGAAAAAAATGAACCCTGCATGGGCCTTTCAGATTAAGGAGTGATTAGTGATGGACCAATGAGAAGAGGGTGGTGGACATAGTCTAGTCACTTAATCACATAGACTAGGCATAGGTTTCCCTTGTTTTTTTGTGGTCAAAGAGCAAGAAACCACTTCAAACTCGTGGTTTTTTTCATTTGATATCAAATGCTTGGGAATGATTTACAGCCCTTGGATTGGATTAAAAATCCAAAGGTAGGGGTTGAAGGGAAAAAGTCAAGGCACTTTTGCTTTTAGGCCCTTGGATTTGGTTTAAATTTAGTGGCTAAGATGAAAAGAGCCTTCAAAAAGGTGCCTTTGATTTAGAGCCCTTGGATTGGGGCTGAGATCTAAGTGCTCTCATTGAACTGCAGGTCCTTGGAGCACCTTAAATCATGAGCTTTGGATGCAAGATTGATCCAATGGCTGAGATGGATGCCTTGGAGATCTTAGGCGCCTTTTGTCTTACTCCCTTGGATGAATAGATGATCAGACTGTTGAAATCACATTTGCCTTGAAGCTTAGCCCGAAATGCGGAGATCCATGGAATTTTGTTTGATCCAAGGCCCTAAAATCTTGTAGAGAGTGACCAAAAAAGCCTACTTGAATAGTCCAAAATCCCACGAATTTATTGGCCTTCTCTCTCTAGAGATACTTCGAATCAATCCAAGCCATTGAATTCAAACATCCAAGGGCTCAAATTATTCCCATTTGGTAATTGAAATGCAAAAGCTATCAAATAGTATTTATCAGAATACCATTGGTGGTTTTGTATGCTCCCTTAAACCACTAGATTAAGTATCTTAATCCCTAAAAATTAGGAATCCTTACGAGGCCCATGCAAGGCTCATATTTTTCCTAATGTCACAACTCGTTTTGAGTGGTGGGGTAGCTAGCTTAGCTTGTAGGAAGCTCATGGTTATGCAAGACCATGCTAAAATAGAATTGTGATGGATGACTTCCAAGAATTTTTCTCCCTAATGGAGATCTTGCAAAATCCAACTCTAACAACTCCAATATTCATGAACGTCCTTAGCCATGTATGGCCAATACACACCTAAGTTTCTTAGGTTTTGCAAAGTCTTAGTTTGGGGAAAAGGAAATCCCAAACTAGAACGATGGGCTTGTGTAAGAAAAGAATGTCAACAAGAAACTAGAATTAAAACAGGGTTAGAAAAAGCTCAATAATCTCTAATTGGACCCTCCAATTATGAGAACCATGACTATCTACAACTAGCCAATGACCACTAATTTCATCATTTTTCAAACATCATCCAAACATTGAACCCATTATTTTGGAAACTTCTAGATGAATATATGAAATTCCAAATTATTATATTAATACATCAAATTGATAGATAAAACAATAAAAAATTTAAATACAAATGAATAGAGAGCTCTATCACTACCAAACTATGGAATGGGCTATGGGAACTTAAAATTGGGATGGACGAAGATAGAGAACCTACTTTTCTTATTTGAATAAAATTAAGATAATAGCTTTTGGACTCAATATACATGGAAAGAACATCAATTTAGACTAATACATTGATTTTTAGGAAGTGCTTGACTAATTACTTTTCACCAAAAAGTGAAACTTACATTTTACGATAGGTAAAAATCAAAATATGGAAGATGTGGAGTTGAAGCTCATGATTTTGGTCTTGAATTTCATTTTTTAAGATTCAAGCCTTAAATTCTTGTGAGCTTCCATAATTGGATCTCCATCATCAACCAAATATGATACAAGGAATTTGAAATTGAGCTAATAGTGTCTCAGAAAGATTATAGCTCCAAATTTGGAAACTCTCTCTCTCTCTCTAGAGAGAGAGACACACACATACACACGTGTGTGTGTGTGTGCGAGAGAGAGAGAGAGAGAGAGAGAGAGAGAGAGAGAGAGAGAGAGAGAGAGAGAGAGAGAGAGAGAGAGAGAGAGAGAGAGAGAGAGAGAGAGAGAGAGAGAGAGAGAGAGAGAGAGAGAGAGATTTTCTATGAAATTTAGAAAAGCATAGGATTATAGGGATTCAAGAATTTCTCAATTCTTATTTTATTTGATTAATCAACCATTATGAAAAATTTGGCTCTAAATCTTCTCAAGATTAGCAACACATAGATATACACATGTGAACCTACATGTTCTAAGTCATGCACACAATAAAACAATTTCTAGAAGTATTAAAATATTTATGATTCCCTATCTTTGGATAAGAATATACATTGTATATGAAAGGAAGATAGTGATCTTTCTTGATGATAAGTGAGTCCATGAATGATTCTGTGCCTTTGATTAGGAAACAAAGAGATAATAGCATTTTTCACCTTGTTCATATTTTTGAGTACTTATTTTTTTAAAACCTAGCTTGCTAGGAAGTCATTCAGATGAATCTAGAATTATTATTATTAGAATAGATGTAACAACTTAGGTGATTATTTTTTTAACACATCTGTAATTTCAAAAGAAGGCAAGCATGTAGGTAAGAACCTAGAAATGGAAAGCCAATGTTTGCACATAAGGTCTTGAGGTTTAAGGAAATAAATCAAGGGGTAGTTCAAATTTACGTATTTTATATATAGAGATTCCTTAGATAGGGAATATTGGAGTCATAGTCTTCACTTTATGAACTAGATGTTTAGTTTAGTTGGATAGAGTGGGCACACATTGTTTGAGGATGTCAAGCAAACTCACACAAAATCATTTTTGTCTTTGGAGTTCCAGAGTATTACCAATTATTTGTATGTGGTTTGTAAAGGACATCTAATTGAAATTGGTATTTGGAATGATTCCATGAAAATGGTGGTGGGAGGCAAGAGAAAATTTTTCACATAAAAAAAAAATAATCTTATCATATAGAAGCTAGTGGAAGTTCCACAAGTTTTTTCATTTTTTTGAACACATCTTCATATTGTATGAGAGATGTTGGATCATGATAAACAATTTTGAGTTTTCATTTCACAAGAATAATTAAACTTAGAGTATCTAATTGATTTCTAGTTGTAGCACATCACATGGGATAAGAACATTAATTGGATTACCTAGGAAGTTTCCTAGCATACCACTCTTTTATTTGTATAGGTTTTGGATTAAATCAATTACTAAATAAGATTGTGAGAGTTCCATTAGTGGCTCATATTTTTAATTAGCACAATACTTCTTCTTACCCAAGTTGAGTAAATGATTTCCTTTCATTTTGTACTTCCTAATGTCATTTTGTCAATTATCGATTACAATTTTGTTGAGATAGGGACAACACTAATGTCTCTCTTAGTAAAAATCTTTCAAAAATAGTAGTCTAGGCCTATGTATAAGGAGTATGTGGTTATTAAGAGAGCTTATGATGTGCATATAAGGGGTGCATAAGCCCTATATAGATTCCTAGAGTATTCTCGGGATGAGGACTACTATTAGCTAGTGTAAATGCTAGACAGGAATGAGAGATACAAGTGGATTTACTCTATTCCACATATCTTGTGTTCGAGACATCCAATATATTCCTTGATACTTCTTTGATCATATGTTCTCATTCAAAAGTTTATTTTGCTCCTATATCATTGAGAATAATGATCTTTAGAAGGCATAGAGAGTGTTATATTCATTTGGGCTTTGATGGTGTGCCGTTGGTCTTTTTTCATAGGACAAGGTCCCTAGTGGGTCAATATTTGGCACACTTACCTAAAACATTTCATCATGGAAATTCTAAAATATTACCCATCGAGAAATCTTTTTATGTAGACCAAGGTTTATTGGACTTAGTACATAGAGATGTTTGGGGACAAAAAAGGAAGCATCCTTCTTACACTATAAGTACTATTTTAAATTTATTGACGATAAGTCTATAATATATATGGTTAATTTTATGAAGTACAAATCAAAACTATTTGATTGTTTTAAGACTTTAAACAAGATTTTCGAAAAGATAACATGTGGATTTATCAAAAGGGTAAGGTTTGAGGAAGGAGAAAAATACATTTCCAAAGCATTTTCTAATTTCTTATGTGATGAATGAATCAAAAGAGAAGTCATGATAAGGTACACTCCTCAACAAAATGGGGTGGTAGAAAGGAAAAAATGAGTTATAGTAGAAGCTTCAATAAGCATGCTTAATGAGTCCAAACATATTTGGGCAAAGGTTGCAAGTACAAGTGTGTATTTGATTAGTAGAGTTCCTATTATAGATATTCAACTAATGGATCCATATGAAGCATTATCTCATAGGAAACAAAATGCAAATCACGTAAGGATATTTTGTACACATAAGGCTTATAGGTGATAAACCCAATCAATTAAAGAGATTATTATTTCTAGAGATGTAAGGTTTGATGAAACTTTATAATGTTATGAAGACATGAAAAAGAAAACCTTGATGAAAGAAGAGGATGAAGTAATTGAAACAAATAGGGAACAAACTTCAAAAATCTCTCAAGATGCACAAAATGGATTGGATGAAGAATTAGGTTCATCTTGAAATGGAAGATCTCAATTTACAAGCCCTCTTGGTATCAAAAGGAAAGGCAAATAAAAAATCATAGAGTTAAATGATAATGGCCAAGCTATTGGTAAAGAGTATGAGTAAAGGAAGTCATCCAAAGCTCCTAGAAAATTTAAAATGTTTCTTTTAGGACATGATAAAGAACCAAATGTGCCTACATCAATAATTAGATTAAGTACAAGGAAAAAAAACAAAGAGGTATGAATATTATAATTTTTATGTAAAATCACTACACTTTTTATTCTCTTTATGAGAATCAAACATGAACACTAGTACTAAGGATTCTTAAACATAAAATAATAGGATGCCAGTGGGTGATTATAATAGAACGAAATAGTAGTAGTTTAATGTGAAAGTACAAAACCATGGTGATGGATAATATTGTTGATATATTTTGGTAGTGATGTGTGCAAACACACGTGGAATTTCTATTGCAATTTTTTCTCTCTTTAGGAGGTTTATTTCCCTTGGTTTTTATACACACGTATAATGGTAACGAGTCGCTTGTCTTTGTACACTCACTTGGTAATAAATTCAATATTATGATGTTGTCCAAGCTTCTTCATCTTCCTTGTGCTGTTTCTCCGCTTCCATAAACCTCAAACTCCAAAAACTAGTAATAGACTAGGTCATCACTTTCTCTAGGTCATCAACAACATCCCTTCAATCATAGACTCAAAATCGCATGAAAATTTGTGAACATACTCAACACAATAGGGGCTTCAAGTGAGATTTTCTTTGTGGCATTGGAATTTTAATTAGAGCTCATTCCGGCCTCTAAATGTACTATCACCATGATTGTGCAAGCGATTTTGTTTCTGTGCCAAACATATATACAATAATTGGTTCACTAGTACAAAGTGCCTCAAAGTCTTCTACAGATCTAGCAGAGCTCGATTGGGTATTTCTATTAAACTTTTTGAGATAAAATAAATTTTCTAGATGAGGGTATTTAGTCACTAGCCATGGCTAAAGGCAATGATGTATTTTGTATGTTGGTTGTTGAGGATAAGTTGGATGATACTAGTTACCCATTGTGGGCATACATGATGCATCATGTATCGGTAGAAAAAGTATTGTGGAATATTGTGCAAGGTGTTGAAAAACGTCCTACTACGCCTGCAAATATAGTGACTGAAAAGATGGTGTTGAAGATGATGATCTTCAATTTCCTAGCCATGTCGTGGATCCTTCACATTTGCTCCTACAAGATAGTAAAAGATGCTTGAGACGATGCTCTTACAACATTATACTAGGCAAGAAATGAGGCCCATGGTGCTTACCTCTAAAATAGTTAAAGAATGAGCATATGGATGAAGTAGATTCAATGGAATTTTTTTGGACAAAGATCAAAGATTTGAATGAGCACTGATTTCTATCTTGGTAGATCGTTCACTTGTGCAGATTCTTCTTAATGTTTTTCCACATTCTTATAAGATTTTTTCTTCTACTTTTTAGTTGATGATGAAAGGTAATCAAAATAACTTAAGCTTTGAGGAGTTAGTCTTTGTTTTGATGCAAGAACATAAGTCTAGGGAGAACAAGTCAACTATACATGTTGCAGATCAAGCTTTCTTAGATCGTTAGAAGGACAAAGGTAAATGGAATTCATCTACTAGTAAGAAAAAAACTACTAATCTTGCACAATAAAAAAAGGAAGACAAAGATGATAAGAAAAGAGAAAAATAGAAATAGTTTTGCAAGTACTGTAAGGAAAACAATCATGACATAAAGAGTTGTCCTAAACTTGCTACAAAGGAGGCAAAGAAGAAAGAGATTGGAATAGTTATTGTAGAGGCCTCTACACCTAAAATAGAGTTTGCTAGAATGAAGAATGGACATTTACTACTCATTGTATCTAAGAATCATCTCCTCATGAGCAGTGTATGTCTATACTAGACTTGAATCTTTAATACTTTGATAGTAGTTCAACCAAACATATTACGTCACAACATAGTTTCTTCACTTCACTTGAGCTTGCTTCTACAAGGAAAACTGTCATATGTGCTAAAAACTCCTGTTATCTTGTCATGGGAGTTGGAAAGATCATTCTCACTACTGCGAATGGTAGTTCTTTCAAATTGTGAGATGCCTTATAAGCGCATGGGATCAAGAAAACTTTGTTATCAGTTTCAACACTAGTGAAGATTGACTTGGTTGTCAAATTTCTTGATGATAGATGTGGAGTGCATGATCTCTCAAATGGTGATGTTATCATCACCTCTAGCATTTTATTTTGTGGGTTGTATAAGCTCATAAATTATGCAAAAGTTGAGAATGATTTAACATGTGAAATACATGATTCTCAAGCTATGTAAGATGCAAAGCTTTGGCATGCATGCTTTGGTCACCTGAATTTTGCTAATTTGCTTCACTTTCCAAAATCTGAAATGGTTTCCCTTTTGCCCAAACTTGAGGCACACTCTAAAATTTTCTTTGATGGTAGTATTTTGGGTAAAATGCAGTGTCCTTCCTTCCCAAAAGATGGTTTAGTTAAAGCTGCACATAAATTGAAGCTTCTTTGTAGTGGTGTGTGTTTTCTTATGCAAACACTTTGGAATTACCTATAATTCATGACTTTCATTGATGATTTTTCTAGTTATGCATGGGTTTATCCATTGAAAGAAAATTATGAAGTGTTTATGTGCTTTAAGAAGTTCCTAGTTATGGTTGAAGATATGTCAACATGCAAAATGGGCACCCTCTATTCTGATCGAGGGGAGAAGTATATATCTTCTAAGTCTAATTTATTTCACAATGAACATGGATAAAACATCATGAATAGTGTGTATACACCTCAACAAAATGTGGTTGCTACAAGGAAGAACATGTCTCTCATGGAAACGGTGATATGTGTGGTCAAAAGTCAGGCTTGACCATATAGCTTATGGATTGAGGCTATTATATTTGTACCATATGTACTTAACATGTGTGCCACCAAAGCATTGTAGTTTATCACTCAAGATTATGCTTGACATTGTTGCAAGCCTTTTGATGCTCATCTATGTGTTTTTGGTTCTGGCATATGCATTAGTGCCTAGACAACAACACAAATGATACAAGAGTGGAATGCATTTTTTTTGGGCACATTTCTAAAAGAAAGGGCTATCATCCACAAAATAAACACATTTTGGTTAGCCATGATGTTGTTTCTGTGGAAGATGCAATTTAGATCTTACTTTCATGTACCAAGGAGATATAAGTTAGCTCAAAGGATGTGTATGGCACTTTTTTACCTCTTTTTATAGGTGGGCACTCAAGTATTGGTTCTAAAGGGGAAATTTCTTAGCCTTTATAGGTTTCAAATGATGATGTAGATCATTCAATTTTTGATGCAGATTTATATGACACACTTATTCATGAGAGGGTCGACATAGAATGCACAAAAAATATGCCTACGTGGTTGGTACAAACTTTGAGAGATAGGAAATCAGATGCACCTTTTTCATATTATACTCGTTTAGGATCTCATTGTGCTTTCTTTTCATTAGATTGATATGCAATGGGTGTCTTCAGTCTTTGTGATGAGAATGAGCTTGTACCATAGAGTCCACTCCAAGTGTCAAATCAAGATCTTCAACAATTGATGATATGGAAGAGGCTATTGCCAAAGTTGAACAACAATCTGCTAGAGCTCTGCATAGGAGGTGCTTGCACTATGGAGGAGATCTACATCACATGTGTGTTATCTAAGACCACCTCCTCCAACATAACTACAACTATAAAACTATGAGATTGAGTGAAAATTGTCAAATCACTCAATTGCTGAGTGTTTTTACAATAAGCAACCAATCATGCAGTATGACACATAGTAGGGCTAGTACCAAAATAGATCAGTTGTAGGAAATTATTAAGTCCCATGACCTACTACAAAAATGGAGTATAACTACCCCCCTTGATACTCATACTTGGTTAGGCCACCAATTCCATATTAGCCTAAACCAATGCTGGAGTATCCCTCATATCTAGCTAGACCTACTTCAAATCAACAATCAACTCCTCCTCAACATGTAATTCTTGGTTAAGGGTGAAAACCTATCATGTAAAATGGGAACCCCCCATTCTAATCAAGGGGTGAAGTATATTTATTTTGTGTCTAATGCATTTTTCGTTGATCATTGGATGGTACATCAATGAACAATGCCACATACACCTTTAAGAAAATAGATTTATGGAGGGGAAGAATAGGTCTCTCATGGAAATGGTAATGTCTATGGTCAAAATTCAGGCTTTACCACATAGCTTACGGCTTGTGATTGTGTGTACAACATATGTACTTAATACGTATCCCACCAAATCATTCTAATCCATCACTCCATATGAGGTTTGGCATGGTTGCAAGCCATTTGTTGCTCATCTATTCGGTTGTCTGGCATATGCATTAGTGTCTAAACAACAATGTTGAAAATTGGATGATAAGGTTATGAAATGTATCTCCATTAGGTATGTTTCTGAAAGCAAAGGCTATCATATGTATCATGCATAGACTAAACAAATTCTGGCTAGCCATAATGTTGTTTTTGTGGAAGATGCGATTCAACCCTTACTTTCATGTAGCAATGGGACATCACTCAACTCAAAGTATGTGTATGAAACTTTTCTATCTCTTTTTCTAAGTGGAAAGTCAAATATTTCTCTTAATGAGGAAATTTCTTAGCGTTTAGAAGTTTCAAATGATGATGCAAATCATTTACATGATGGGGTTATGAATAAGAGTCTTGACATTTAAGAGGCAAAAACCTTTGCCTAAATGGTTGGTTGAAACCTTGAGACATAGAAAGTTATATGCACCTTTGTCATATCTTAATAATTTAAGCTATCATAATGCTTCTTTTTCATCACATCTAGTCTTTGTGATGAGAATGGGACTTTTTCTTTTCTGAATCACACGAAGAAGAAAATTGGATGGCTATTATGCAATCAAAATTTGATGCTATTATTAAGAATGGTACTTGATCCTTATGTGAATTGACTCCTTACAAAAAGGGTATTGGCACTAAATGGGTATACAAGCTAAAATGTAAGGCCGATGGAGCAGTTGTTAGATATAGGGAAAGGCTATGTCAAGAGAAGGGCATTAATTTTAATGAGACCTTTGCTCCCACATGAAAAATGAAAACCACTCATAGCATTCATGCACTTGCAACTGATCATGGTTAGAATGTAAATCAATTAGAAATTATAATTGCATTTTTAAATGGTGATTTTCATGAACGTGTATGTACTTCAGCCCCATGATCATATGCAAAAAGGACACGAAAACAAAGTATGGAGGTTGAAGAAGGCATTGTACGGATTGAAGCAAGAAAAGCATGCTTGGTATGAGAAAATACATGCCTAATTTCTAGTACATGGATTTGAGAAACGATCTAATAGAGAACACCTTATTTGTTAAGCATGCAAATGATATACTTCTCATCATTGTTGTATATATTGATAACATGCTTTCACTTGTCCTAATGAGAAACATGTTTCTCAATTTAAGGCTGATTTGTGTGCCTCTTTTGAGATGTCATGTTTGGGTCTCTTGCATAATTATTTGCACATTCAATTTATGTAAGTTGATGGGGAATAACATTGTCTCTTAAAAAATACATTGAAAATTATTGATGCATTTTGGCCTTCAAGATGTCAAAATTATTGCCACTCCCATGGAGACAAGTTTATGTTTGACTCTTCATGATGCTGGAGATGCATTTGATGTTGTTCTCTATCAATACACTATTTGATGCTTGATTTACTTATTCATAACCCAACATGATATTGATTTTGTTGTCTCTCAAATGAGCATGATTATGCATAGCTTAGAGGGAAGCATTACTAGGATGATAAGTGCATATTTTTCTACTTCCATTGTCCCAAGGGGTGATCTTTAATATCAAGTTTACATGATTTTTTTGACTCAAATGGATCTTGTCACTATGACATTTGGCTTGGGAGTGTTCATGAGGTGAATGCTTGCTCACAAAGAGCTATAATGTAAAGTTTTATGCATTAGAAGTTTTGTTCAATTCATGTTAGTGCTCATTATTGGATAATCAAATCAATTAATCATGTAAGGTTTCAATCAAATATTACGTAAATGAAGATGAAATGTAAAATAGAATGTTTACCTTGAGTACTTAAATTTTCAAAAAGTCACAATCAAGGTTGATATAGCATGTTCTTTTTTGTAGAAATCCACCGAAGTTTGTAGAAGAAGCTCACCACACATCAACTTGAAATCAAAATCTTCATGAACTCTCAAATAATATCACATAAGTTCAAAGATGAAGGTTTATAGTGATAATCAAAATGTGAAATGAGTACAAAGATTGTAAGAGGTTCTCACAAAAGTGGTTTCTCAAGGGTTAGCTCAAAGGTAACTAGGCTCACAAGTTCCCAATTTTCTTGAAGCACTCAAGCTCCCAAAACTAGAGAAGAAACCAAATGTAATTCTTCTTTCATAGGAAAAAATGACCCTTTGGTCCATGCTTGATTTGAATGGACCAATCAAATCCCTTTATGTCTCCTTTATAAACAAACACAAATGTGCTTTCTATATGATATTTTACATAAGTTTTGGAGGGGCAAAAAGTATCCAAATTTGAATCTATTTGTTGCTACTCATTTTGCTTCTTCATCTACATCATTTGACTATATTTGAACCCTCTGATTTACCTTCATGAGCCTTGCTTTATTTTGAAAAATTTGTCTCCTTCATTCATCTTTTCTTTATTTCACTTGATCTAGACCAATGTTTGAGCATCGTTAATGTTGAGAATTCCACACCAAGCCTCAAATAATCCATCTTCATGACTTGATGAGGGTGCATGTCCATAATCACTACCATATCTCCCCCCACCAAACTTGTGCTTCCTCTGGAAGTGACAATAATGACCAAATTCTTTTGGCATGGAAGATTAGAATTGATGATCTTTTCTCATGAAATCAAGATCAAATTGTGCATAGGTAAAACAATTTATGTGCCTTCATGCATGGCTGTGTAATGAAGCCTTATCATTTGCATAATCTTAAATGCATGAGAGAAGATTATGGTGCATGATGAGGTACTTGAGTGACTCTCAAGTGGTTCTTTGATGAAGAGGATAATCACTCATAATGTTTTCACAATTCAATAAGACCCTTACATTTTTGAGTGCAAATAGATATCTGCATGGGTTTTCAATTTCAATGCATGTGTCTTTTATGTAAGGCATTTTAATGTTTCCCTAGTCATTGCATACTTGAAGTGCAAATTTTTTGATGTAGATGCATAATCTTGTCACATTTCATTACTTCAATTGATGAAAATAATTCAAAACGGTATCGCCTTCACTCATGTACAAATGAATTATTGTGCATTGGTGAAACCTTATTGTCTATATGCAAGCCGTTGATCGTGTATGGCTTTGGCGCTATTCAATGATACTTTAGATACATTAAAAAAAAATTTGAATGGTGCATAGAAAAGATTTCTTGCTAAATGCAAGAATGATATAAATGAAGAGGATTTCCACTCATTTGAAAATACCTTTCTTCTCCATGAGACAAAGCTTGTTTCCTATCAAATAAACACAAAATCATATTCCTAAGTTTAGATAATGTGCGATTAATGCATCCTTTGCATACACACTTTCATTCAACAAGACATGAGTATCCTCATCTTCAAGATTTTCAAAGAAATTTAGGTCATCATTATATTCTTTCTTCACATTTTCATCATGAATTCTTTGATGTTTTGTCGTCACATACTCTTTTAGTGCAGCAATTCTTTTGGTAAAATTCATAAAAACTATGCAAAACACATAGATTGTTTCTACACCACAAGCACACATTCTTTGTTGCTTTCCAATTATATTCCTTATGCATGTCATCAAAATCAAATATATTTACTTGAAAATGTTCAAAGTCATGCTTCTAGAAATTGAAAACAAATCTAATTCCATTTACATGGAGAATATTTTGATTTGGACAAAGAGATATATGAATAAATTCACTCAAATTATCTTTACAAATTTCCTTCTTCATGTGATAAGTGGAATATCCTCATTTCCACCATCTCCTCCATGGATAATGGTAGATTCATACTCATCAAGAGACTCAAATATGCTCAATCCATAATCATGTTCATCATCATCCTCTTCTTTCATAATATTCATAGAATCAAACAAAACACAATTATTTTCATTAGTTTGCTCAAACACATTAACAATGCAAGAAATTATTTAATATTCATTAGATTGATCATTATGATGTTCACATCTAGACCTTCAATCAATGTACTTGTAGTGCTCCTTTGTGTGAATCCTCGGAAAAAGAAGTCTCAACATTAGGTTCCATAGACTGAACAAAAACATTCTTTGAAAGCCCATGTCTAAAAGAATTTTGGAAATCTTGTGGCCTCAATTTTCACATTTATTCTCATCTTCTAACCTACATGCAAAAGTAGAAGACTCACTACATTCATTCTTATGTCTAGATGAATTATTCATGTACATATCCCTTCTTTGTGGAGTTAATTTCACTTGAAGTTCATGGATTTAATTCATTATATCATCAAGTTTTGATTTAGGGATAATGATATTTGCATATATATATATATATATATATATATATATATATATATATATATATATATGTACACACACACACACACATATATATATATATATATATATATATATATATATATATATATATATATATATATATATGTATATATATATATATATATATATATATATATATATATGTACATATATATATATATATATATATATATATATATATATATATATATATATATATATATATATATATATATATATATATATATATATATATATATATATATATATATATATATATATATATATTCATCTTTGTTAGATCATCTGAGGAAAAATCATTTTTTAATTATGCAACAAAGTCATTCCAATCTTGATGTTCACATGTTTGGATGCTCCTTCTTAAAGAGTATTCACTACCCTTGAAAAGTTTTTGGTCCAATCATCTTTTGGAATATCATAGAAATGAGCTTTGTTTTTATAAAATTGAAGAAACCCAATAATGTTCTTACCTAAAAACTATGACCGTTTTCTTTCACAATTGACTCAAGCATCAAAATTACATACTCGGGCGATTAAGACTTCAAAACAATGTTGCTTTATGGCACCACAATTTTGATTTGAGCTCATTTGGGCCTCCAAATGCAATAGCACAACAATTGTGCATGCAATTTTTCCCTTTTGTGTCAAATATAC
This sequence comes from Ceratopteris richardii, assembly GCA_020310875.1. Classification (NCBI taxonomy): domain Eukaryota; kingdom Viridiplantae; phylum Streptophyta; class Polypodiopsida; order Polypodiales; family Pteridaceae; genus Ceratopteris; species Ceratopteris richardii. The sequence continues at coordinate 125,993,132 of CM035419.1, forward strand.
ATGCAGGTTTTGGTTTGCAAATCCAAACACCTCAAAGTCTACTACAAGTTTAGTAGAGCTCAACGCAATGTTTCTGTTTAGATTTTTGAGATACATTCAATTTTTTGCATCAAGGTATTTAGTCATTGGCCATGTTTGAAAGCAATAATGTATTCCATATATTGGCTATTGAATGTAAAAGCTTCCCCTACTTTGTAGGACTCGGGGGGTCCCATGGGCACTAGTCCCTTTCTTTTGTACTTTTCTTTAATTAATTCAAGTCCGGGATGCCTCATGTATTGGTATGGTAGCAAAAAGGATATGGAATATTTTGCAGGGTGTTGAAAAACACCCTATTACATCTACACATACAATGATTGAAGGTGAAGCAGATGGTGTTGAAGCGAATGATCTTCAACTGGTTGTGTTACAGTTCTTGTTGCACCTATTGTAGAGCAACTTTTTCGGGATGGCATAGATGCACATGCATTGATAACTTTGTCTAATCAAATGTGCCATTATCCCTCACATTCACTCATGTAAAACAACAAAAGGTGATTGGGATATTCCTACAACATTATACCAAGAAAGTAATGAGGCTCGTGTTGCTTACCTCGGAAAACAGTTTGAGAGTTAGCATATGAATGAAGGAGATTCAATGTATAATTTTTTGACAAAGATTAATAAATCTTGCTAGATAGTTCACTTATGCAAACAATTTTAATGGTCTTCTAGATTCACACCCGAGTTTTTCTTCCACTCTTCAGTTGATCGTGAAAGGCAATCCAAATGCCTCAATGTTTGAGGATTTAGTCTGTGTTTTGTTGTAGGAAGATAATTCTTGGCAGAATAGGTCAATTATGCATGATGTAGATCAAGCTTTCTTAGCCCCTCATAAGGGACAAAGGTGAATGGAGATCATCTCCTAATTAATAGAAATATGCTAATTCTACATGGTCTAAGAAGGAAGACAAAGATGACAAGAAAATAGGAAAGTAGAAATAGTTTTTGCAATTACTATAAGGCTAATGATCATGTCATAAAGAGTTTTCCTAAACTTGCTGCAAGGGAGGTAAAGAAGAAAGGGGTTGGAATGGTTGTTGCAGAGGCCTCTACACCTAAAAAAAAATTTTCTAATCTTGTTAAGAATGATGAATGGGCATTTAATATTGTTTGCAACTGTGATCCATCTTCTCATGCGTAGTGTATACATACAATAGAATTGGATGCTTGATACTTTGATAATGGTACATATTTACCTTGTCGCACAATTTCTTCACTTCACTCAAGCCTAGCCCTAGAGGGAATACTATCATATGTGCTAACAAATCCTCTTATCCTTTAATGGGAGTTGGAAAGATCATTTTAATATTGCTGATGGAAGTTCTTTCACATTGTCAGATGCCTTATATGTGCAAGGGATCAAGAAAAATCTATTATCAATTTTAGCATTATCCAACATTGGCTTGGTTGTCAGCTTTATTGATGAGAGGTCTACAATTCATGATCTCTAAAACAGTGATGTTATTATTTCTTCTATCATTTTATGCCATGGGCTATAAAAGCTCATAAATTATGCAAGATCTATTAAAAATGTAGCATTTTAAGTTCACGATTCTTAGGTTTTTTTTCATCTAAATTTTGTTAGTTTGCTTCACCTATAGAACTCTAAAATGGTGTCCTCTCTACCCAACCTTGAGGAAGCTTCTGAACATGTCTGTGAAGGCTATATTTTGGGCAAAATGCAATGTTCCTCCTTCCCATAACATGGTTTAGTTAGAGTTCCTCACAAATTTTAGCTTATTCATTGTGTTATTTGTGGTCCTATATTGACACCTTCATTTGGGAACTACCTCAAAAGTCAGACTTTACCACATAGACTCTAGCTTGAGGCTGTTATGTATGTAGCATATGTACTTATAAGGTATCCCACCAAAGCAGTATAGTCTATCACTCCATATGAGGCTTTGAATGGTTCCAAGCCATCTATTGCTTCAAGAAAGCTTGGAAATCAATGGTCCAAGAATACAAAGAAGCTCAAGCATGGATTCAACTCATCAATTAATGAATGATGGAAAGGATAAATGGACCTTGAAGAGAATGGACATGAAGTTGAAGACTTTGAAGAACCAATGATAGAAAAGGGAGAAACATCAAAGCCAAATATCAAAACACTCTTGGAGTTCGATGTCTGTGGAAGCACATGAACAACACAAGGAAGAAGAAGAAGCTTGGAGCACAACACACAATACTGAATGTATTACTAGAGAATGTACAAAGATAAGTAGCCCATTAGGGCAATAGGCATATATACAAGGGGGGGGGGGGGGGGGGAACCTCCTAAAGAGGGAAAAAAGCGCCCCAACGGTCCTAGAGTCTTCACACACATCACTACCTAAATATATCAACAAATCCGCCTTGGGAGTGATGCGGTGAACAAGTAGTTGGCACTCATGTATAAGGAAGTGCCAAGCTATGTTGAAATCACTTCACAAAAGGAAGTAAGCCCAAAGCTTTGCGGAAAGCTTCAAACTTCTCCCTAGGCAGAGCCTTTGTGAAAAGTTTTGCAATGTTCTCCTGCGTGGGCACATATGCCAAGCTGATCTCCCCAGTAGAGAACCTCTCCCTGACATAATGATAATGCACCTCAACGTGCTTAGTGTGAGCATGGAACACAGGATTCCTCACAATTGCCAATGTGCTCTGACTGTTAGTGAAGATGGTGGTGGCAAAAGACCAGCCAACACCCAAATTAGCCATAAGGCGTCCGAGCCACACACACTCAACAGTTGCTGTGAAAGCTGCCCTATACTCAACCTCACAACTAGAAGTGGCCACAGTAGGCAGCTTCTTGCTCAACCAAGATATACATGAGCTACCAAGCATGAAGCAAAAGACACTAGTGGACACACGAGTGTCATAGCAACCAGCCCAATTAGAGTCAGAAAAAGCATGCAAATCTGGCGGTAGTGATCCCCCCTTGTGATAGAACAGACCAAGTATCCGGGTACCACTCAAGTAGTGAAAGATGCGCTTAACCACCTACCAATGCTTGACTCCTGGGCAATGCATAAACCTGCTGCGAGACATCAAACTGAATATCTGGCCAAGTAATGCATAAGTAAATCAGGCATCCAACAGCCTACTGATAGAGGACATCATCAAATGCATCTCCAACATCATGAAGACTCAATTGTAAACGTGTCTCCATAGCAGTGGCAATAGGCTTACAATCTTGAAGACCAAAACACTTCAATAATGTGTCAATATATTTTGTTTGACACAAAGCCATTCCACCATCAACTTGCATAAACTGAATGCCCAAATAGTGATGCAAATGCCCCAAATCAGACATCACAAATGAGGCATGTAAATCAGCCTTAAAATCAGCAATATGCTTCTCAATGGGACCAATGAGCAGCATGTCATCAACATAGAGAACAATGATCAGAAGCACATCATAAGCACCCTTAATATATAAGGTTCTTTTAGTTGGATTGTTCTCAAAACCATGTGCAATCAGATAGGCATGTATCTTCTCATACAAAGCACGTGGTGCTTGCTTTAAACCATATAATGCCTTCTTTACATATATATAGATGACTTGATTATAACAAGACGTGATGATGTAGGTATCAAATGGATCAAGGACAAGTTGGGAAGGAATTCAAGATCTCTAATCTTAGAGTTTTCAGATACTTCCTTGGATAAGAAGGAATACACCTAAGACTTTTAACGAGGTGATCAAGTATGCTCAAATTTATGAGGATCATAACCAACCTCAGTATGCTCCTATGGAGATGGATCAACCCCTCAAACTTCTTAGTAAGACCAAGTTCAAGAAGAAAGTATCAATGGGAAAAAACAAAATCTTTATTAAGAAACAAAGATCACCAGGGCCTAAGTTGTTGGTGCAAGTATCCAAGTCTTCACATTTGTCTTAGCTTGGAAAATCATATGTGGAAGCATGTGATAGTTCATATGAGCCATAGCTTGTAACTTTAGATACTTTACCATTTGTAAAAGATAAACTTTGAGAGAATCTTGTAATTCCATACATCTCGTGGAGTTAGGAGAAAGATGAGCTACGAATTTCAAGAGAGAATATCTCCTCATTTAGAGGAATCACTTTTCAAATGGAGCCAAGTTTGAATTTCAAAATTCAAACTTAGAATCAAACACTTATAAAAGAGGCTTGTAATCTCGCGGATATTGTGCCCCCTTTTTGAGCTTATTGTTTATCTTTTGTAGGAAGTAAGTGGCTTACACCCTAGCTCATTTAGATCACTATCATTGGACATCATTTCTATGCCAATGATAATGTACAACAATGTTCTATAATATATTTACGTCATTGATTATCTCTGTCTACCTCTCTGCTATGACTACTCAGAATAATGAACTTTGCATGACCATATTGCAGTGAGTTCTTATCCATTTTGCATGATCTATAGCTTGTTGGAACCAAAACAAAGTCTATTTTATGCTACCCAAATTTCAAAGCTTTTACTTCAACCAATTGGGAGAAATCTGCATCCAAGTGCTCTTTGGTTATTCTCTGCTCAGTCCCTAAAAAGTCGGGGATAAGCATTCAATTGCTAAATTGATTCCTCAATGTATGGTTTATCATTTTTGATGATTCCATTTGTAATCATTAGGTATCTAAGCTAGTTTGATTCCCTCAAAAGGATTTTGATCAATTGCTACTATACTGTGAGCAGTGAGCAAAAGATCCAGTTGGTGTCAAGACCAAAATAGCAAATTTTTTGATCACTAGCTATTTGTGAAGTTATTTGTTTTGATTCAATTGTTTGAAGAATCAACTCCAAAGTACATAGGAATTTTTTTGGTGTCATTTGCAAGCTAAAAATTCCTACAACACAACTCTGAGGTTTGATAGGGTAGGTACAAAGTAGGTATTAGCAGTACCAACTCATTTTCTTGAGGTATCCATCCCTCGCTTCAAATAATGGTATCAGAGCAAGTTGAGGTAAAATGGGAGATGGTTTCCCTTCTTTTATTGAAAAATTGGACAGAAATAATTATCCAGCATGGTCTTTGAGGCTGAAGCCATATCTACAAGGAAGGAGTCTCTATGGATACATATCAAGAGATGAGGAGATGCCCATTTTCAGAAGCAAAGGACAACCTACAAGATAGGAGCTTGAAAGACTCAACTCATGGTGTGCCAAAGATGCTTTAGCAAGGTCATATCTACTTAACTCTATATCTGACTTCCTTCTTCCACACATTAGGAATTGTAAAACTTCCCAAGAGACTTGGGATACATTATCTTCATACTTTTCTTCCAACAGAAGAGCTAGGAAAAACCAATTGTGGATTGAATTTACTACTCAATGGAAGCAACCCAAGAAATTCATACTTTTCTTCCAACACAAGAGCTAGGAAAAATCAATTGTGGATTGAATTTACTACTCAAAGGAAGCAACCCAAGAAAAATGTTTCAGATTATGTGACCAAATTCAAAGATGTGGCTGATCAATTGGCAAGAATAGGAGAGCAGATTGAAGAGGAGCAAATAGTGAGACAAATAATCAATGGCATCAAGGCAGATGATAAGTAGGAAGCTTTCACAACTGCTATGGACCTTTACATGGACATGCAAATTCCATATCTTACCACACTCATGGGACAACTCTTTACCCATGAAGCCAAGCTAAAAAAAATGGAGAACCATCAAGAGGTAACAACTCTTCTACCCTATACACAGATAAAGGAAAGTCGAAAGATAAAGGAAAGAGCAAGAAAGTAGAAGATGAAGGCACTACCTCTCAAGCTAACTATATAGGGAGAGGTAGAAACTCAAGAGGAAGGGGCACATGAGGTAAGCAAGGGAGGGGGAGACCTTTCAACTCTTCCCCATGCAATATATGTGGATTGTCTAATCACACAATAGATGAGTGCTATAGGAACTTCAAGAATCAGAGAGGAAGAGGATATCAAAGAGGTGGCTACTTACAATCAAGAGGAAGATTCAACCATAATCAAGGCTACAACCATGGCCACAACAACAATTACCACGGAGGATACAAATCAAGAAAGGACTTCAACAATTATATAGAGGATCATAAGAATTCTCTTCTCATTATGAACATGACTTCAACAATTATATAGAGGATCATAAGAATTCTCTTCTCATTATGAACATGACTTTAAAACAAGGTATGAATGATGAGCACCTCTTCTATATTGACTTAGGGTGTTCAAACCATGTAGCAGGCAATGTAGCTCTTCTTTCTGATCTTGAGGGGCCCAAGGAAAACACCAAGTACAAACATGTGATGACACCAAGCATTAAATGGTCAAGGTAGAAAATGTCAAAACTTCTGATGGGAATAGAAATCTATTGAGCAGGGTTCTTTATGTACCTACTATCATCAAGAATCTGATGAGTGTTGGACAGATAGTGGAAAAGGGTTTGCAAGTTAGGTTCAACAAATATGGAGCTTTTGTGGAGGACCCCCAACATGGATTCAAAAGAATTGCAAGGGAGATAAAATAGGTAGATTATTTACATTTGAGCTTGAGGACACTAGAAACATTGCACTTTATAATTACAAGGATCAAACATTGTCTGAGTTAGGGATTTGGCATAAAAGATTAGGGCACATTGGTGAGAGAACCTTGAAGCAAATATGTAGGGATCAATATGCGCTTGGGATACCTAATATATCCAAGAAACACATGATCTATAAATGTGGTGCTTGTCAGTTTGGTAAATCACACAGGTTACCCTATATGCATGAGGATTACTTGGAACTTCTCCACACAGATGTGTGGGGACCAAGCAAGGACCCTTCAATTTCAAGATCAAGGTATTATGTGCTATTTATTGATGATTTTAGTAGGTGGACTATCTTGTACTTTATGAAACGTAAAGATGAAGTGTTGAGTTGCTTCAAGAAGTATCTTTCACTTGTGAAAAATCAAACAAGAAGAAGCCTAAAGAGGATAAGGTCATATGTAGGAGGTGAGTACTTCTCTAATGAATTTGATGCATTTTTGCAGAACAAAGGTATCAGAAGGGAGATTACTACCAGGTATACCCCTGAGCAAAATGGGGTAGCAGAGAGGAGAAATAAATTAATTGTGGAAACAACTAGAACAATGCTTAATGAAAAGAGGTTACCTAATTATTTGTGGGTAGAGAGTGCTTCTACTACCACTTATTTTATTAATAGGTTAACATCCAAATCCCTTGATGGGATGACACCATATGAAGCATGGCATGGTAGAAGGCCATCACTTGATCATTGTAGAATATTTGGATGTTTTGTTTATGTGCATGTTCCATCTCAAATCAGAGGTAAGCTAGACCCTAAGGCAGAGAAATGCATCTTCATAGGGTATGATTTAAATAAAAAAGGATACAAGTTTTATAATCCATCCAACAAAGGATTTATGGTCAGTAGAGATGTTGTCTTTGATGAGAATGATTCTTGGTTTGAAAGTGAATGCAGGAAGGTCAAATTGCCATATCATTTGGAAGAGGAATTTCCAAGTCTCACCAAGGAGGAGCCAAGCACAATTGAAGAATCAAGTCAGATGATGAGGACACCATCAACTTGGAAGAATTCAAAGCATGGAGGGAAAGGCCAAGATGAAGAGGTTGGAAGGCATACCTGAATCATCCAACCAAGCCTTGAGGAGGTCACAAAGAGAGAGTATGAAACCAATTAGATATGGGTATGATACTTCATTAGTTACTAAGCATTCCATTTATCTTGCTAAGGACTCATCGCTTGAAGAACCTTCGTCATATGAAGAAGAAAATACCAAGGCAGAATGGAAGGAAGCTACGGATGAAGAGATAGAAGCACTCCAAGAGAATGATACTTGGGAGCTAGTACCCAAGAAGGAATCAATGAAGGTAATTGGCTCTAGATGGATTTACAAAATCAAAAGGAATTCAGATGGATCCATAAATAGGTATAAAGCTAGACTTGTGGCTAAGGGTTTTGAACAAACCCAAGGAGTTGATTATGAAGAGACTTTCTCACCTGTGGATAAAATACAAACCATAAGAGTATTGGCAAGTGTGGCTGCATCTAGGAATTGGAATATGTACCAATTGGATGTGAAAAATACTTTCCTCAATGGATGGATTTTAGAGGAGGTTTACATGGCTCAACCTCCTAGCTATAAAGACCCAAGCAAGGTAAACTATGTGTGCAAATTGAACAAAGCTCTTTATGTTTTGAAGTAGGCACCTAGGACATGGAGTCATAGGTTAACAACCTATCTTCAAGATCAAGGATTCATGATGAGCAAAGCAGATTCTTCTCTGTTTGTGAAGAGGAGTAATTCAGAGATGATATATTTATGTGTGTATGTTGATGATATCATACTTACAGGTAGTGATGCTAATGACATCAAACAAATCAAGAACCAAATGATGCAAGAGTTCAAAATTAGTGACCTAGGATTTCTAAAGTATTTTGTTGGACTTGAGTTAGTCTACACTAATTCTGGAATTTACACTACTCAAAGGAAATATGTACATGACATGTTGAAGAAGTTCCACTTGGAGAATGCAAAGGTTGCTAGCACCCCTATTGAGGTAAATCATAAATTGAGTGCTCATGAAGGTGATTTGCTTGAAGACATTGGAGGATATCAAAGCATAGTTGGGATTCTTAACTATGCAACATTAACAAGGATAGATATATCTTATGGAGTAAGTTTTCTAAGTCAATTCATGCATAAACCTAGAGCACCTCACTTGGAAGCTACCAAAAGGTACTCAAAATCAAGGTCTCTTTTCAAATGGACCCAAGTTTGAATTTCAAAATTCAAACTTAGAATCAAACGCTTATAAAAGAGGCTTGTAATCTCACGACTATTGTGCCCCCTTTTTTGAGCTTATTATTGATCTTTTGTAGGAACTAAGTGGATTAAACCCTAGCTCACTTAGATCACTATCATTGGGCATCATTTCTATGCCAATGATCATGTACAACAATGTTCTATAATACATTTACATCATTGATTATCTCTATCTACCTCTTTGCTATGACTATTCAGAACAGTGAACTTTGCATGACCAGATCTCAATGAGTTCTTATCCATTTTGCATGATGTATAGCTTGTTGGAACCAAAGCAGAGTCTATTTTATGCTGTTTAAATTTCAAAGCTTTTAATTTACCCAATTGGGAGAAATTGGCATTGAAGTGCTCTCTGGTCATTCTCTGCTCATTCCCTAAAAAGTCGGGGGTAAGCATTCAATTGCTAAATTGATTCGTCAGTGTATGGTTTATCATTTTTTATGATTTCACTTGAAATCATTAGCTAACTAAGCTAATTTAATTCCCTCAAAAGGATTTTGATGACTTGCTATTGTACTCTCAGCACTGAGCAAAAGATCCAGCAGGTATCAAGACCAAAATAACAAGTTTTTTGATCACTAGCTATTTGTGAAGTTATCTGTTTTGATTCAATTGTTTGAAGAATCAACTCCAAAGTACATAGGCATTTTTTTGGCGTCATTTTCAAGCTAAAAAGGCCTACAACACAACTCTGAGGTTTGATCGGGCAGGTACAAAGCAAGTATTAGTAGTACCAACTCATTTTCTTGAGGAATCCATCCATCTCTTCCAACATAAGTTACCCATTGAGCAATAGGAGAGTTCAAAGAGGGAAAACTTGTCTTTTAGGTGCACAATTGAACTGTCCACAATTAAACTGTCCGCGCACAATTGAACTGTCCATGCAAGAAGGGGGAGGAAAAGTAGAGAGGAACAAAGAGTAGTATGGCCCCTGATAAGGGCAAAAAGTCGGTCCACCTAGTGCAAACACTTCCCATTCATGGTAGCTCTAGCTACAAGGGAGTGGAAGTGATGCATGAGGACATTGAGCACACATGTTATTTGACATAGGCATTATGGTCATCTCAGTTTGGACCACATGAACTAGTTAAACTTCATGGTAGCATTGTTGAAAATGGGGATTCGCATGCAGAAGAGTGGTGAGCCCACAACCAAAGGTGTATGGATCTTGTCTTTCACCTCAAAAAAGTATCACTTAATTTATTTGTACCTGTAGATCCTTGGCTGCACACAACTACAAGCTTATTTCCTCATGAGTCATACATGGTTCACATGGGTAGTACATTTAGTAACCTCAATAGCAATACATCAACACCTCAAACTTATACATCCAACAAAAATCATATAACTTAGCTTCAATGGCAAAAATCTTTTTACACACAATGATCACTATGTTCTCACTTAGAGCATATAAATTGAATGACAAAAGTATATCGAGTACATATAAAACTCTTTTGAGCTATATCATTACGTAGCTTATCATAGATCCACATGTCTCCATACTTATACTCTTATTGCATGAGTTAACCGAAGTACAAAAATTCAGATGATATAACATCTCATAGTACAAGATGCATAATAAGCGAGTGCCCAAAATACATGTCCATAGTTTGTAATTAACCCGAAAATCTCAAGCGTATCGTATGGTGTTGTCTCTGGATTTGATACTTAGACCTTGTTCATGTGTTAGAATTTAACCAACCACAGTGCTTGCATATAACCACTATCTCAAGTGAGATCAAAACATCTATCCAATACAAACAAGTTGTCTTGCAACTTGCATATGACAGTTACATCATATGTTGGCTTATTGCCTCATATGATAGTTACATCATATGTTGAATTATTGCCTTTCATATGACTCTATGATTATGCTTATATTCTTTTACCTGCGTTCAAAAAATGTCAACTCAATGTAGATACGTTGAACCTGGAACTCACTCACAGTATTGCATCATGAATCACACTTGCATTTTCTCTTACTCTGCAACATATTATGATAGTGCACTCATGTATATTTACAATAAAAAACACAAAATGCTCCAAAGCATCACCTATCAATAGTCCAAAATATAATACCTCACAGAACAATACATGAGTTCATACTTCTTAATTCCCCTCTACACCTTGTTTTCTGTAAAAGTCCAAGCGATGAGGTATCAAATCTTGTAGAACTCATTCAACAACTAGCTCAGTGCATTTACATCATATAAAATATTACATGCATATGTAAGCATGGAAGGTAGCATGGTGACCTTGAACATATGCGATCATACACACATAAACAGTACCGTCAACTTCCATACATCTCTGATCAATTAGAGGTGTTCAACCTCACACAACATGATATCATAAACACGTTTAGATATCTATACATATGCACAACTTCTCACAACATGATATCATCTCAGATCCCGCAATACATAAATATGGCTTCAATTTGATAGAAGAAATTCATAACTTATTTACCTTCATCAAGTATTGTATCTCCAGGTTTGCTGTGTACCAATCACTTGTCAATGTGCATCACTGTGTCATATTAGCTATCATGTACAACATCTATGGCAACTCAATATTCAAGGTAATATTGCGACTTAGAGATAGATCAAAGCAACACAATAAAATATCTTAATAGATTACTGTTACAGATAGAGAAATAAAGTCTTGGCAGATTGACATGACATGCCCCTATTGTTCATGCTATTCTTCGAAAAACCAAAGCTACGGGAGAACACTCAAGAATGCCACACCTAATCCATGCATATGCATTGCTTTATATACAAGATAGAATACCCATGAATGATGCCCTTAAATCTAGGAAGAGCTGAATACGTAGCTGAATATGAAAATGCAAGTTGTTTTTTTTTTAATATAAAGGAAGTTCGGCATTAGCCTACTCTCCCGAACTTGAATTAAATAAAGAAAAGTACAAGAGAAGGGGACTAGTGCCCACGGGACCCCCCAAATCCCACAAAGCAGGGGAAGCTTTTACAGATCTTAGATGGCATTACAAAGAAGGTTAATCACGCTCTCATCACCCTCATGTGGGGCCCACTTGGGTTTAAGCTTGTTATTGATCAAAAGGAGCACTTGATGATGCCTGAAGGGGGGGATTTCTTACAGTTAACGATCCTTTTGCCAACGAGGAACAATGATTTCTGAATTGACCACTCTTCGTGGGAGTCACCGAAGTTAAAAGCACATCTTTCCCTCCATATTTTCCATAGGACCTCCCCTCTAATGGCGTTCCAGAGAGTCGTGGAGCAGCCGATCGCTTCTCCGAGCAGGGCTTGCTTCCAACTGAGATGTTTCTGAAGTCTAAGTTTCTTTCCAACCATTTGCTAGAGTCTGTTGGAATTGGGGCAGGTAAAGAAGATGTGTGGAACATCTTCGATAGACCGGTAGCAGCGTTTGCACCAAGGAGGAGTCCCACAAAATTTGCTAGCCTTAATGTTGGTCCAGATTCCATGATGAAGAATTTGCCATAAGAGGACAGACTTTTTGATTTCTATGAGGGGGTGCCAGATAGCAATGAACCTCATGTTCCACCGAAGCCGCGTCCATGACAGGCACCACTTCTTGTTGAGGTTAACCTGATAGTCAATCGTTGTAAGACATCTCAGGAAGTGTGGGATGCACTTGAAGCCTTCTTTTCTTCAAGTACTAAAGCTAGGAAGCATCAACTATGGCTGGATTTCACAACTCTCAAGAAGGCTCCCAAACAAAATGTGACTGATTTTGTCACAAAGCTCAAGGACATAGCGGATCAGTTGGGAAGCATTGGAGAGGTAATAGATGAAGAGCAAATTGTAAGGCAGGTCATCAATGGCTTGAAGGCAGATGACAAGTGGGAAGCATTCACCACAGCTATGGATTTGTACATGGACATGCATGTACCTGATTTCAATACACTCATTGGACAACTACTTACTCAAGAGGCAAAGCTTATAAAAAATGGAGAAAGCTCTAAAGGTAATCAATCTTCAGCTTTATACACTGATAAAAGCAAGTCCAAAGATAACAAAGGAAAGGCAAAGAAAGTGGATGATGAAGCAGGTACATATCAAGCTAACTATGCAGGTAGAGGAAGACATGGCAGAGGTAGAGGAAGAGGAGGTAGACAAGGCAGAGGGAGATCCCAAGACTCCAACCCATGTTCTATTTGTGGATTAACTAATCATACAACTGAAAATTGCTTTAGGAATTCAAGGAATCAAAGAGGCAAAGGATACAATAGAGGAAGTTATGGCTACTCAAGAGGAAGATTCAACAACTACCATGGCAACTACAACAACTACAGTCATTCAAACTATCAAGGAGGCTACAAAGGAAGGAGAGACTACAATAACTACACAGAAGACTCAAACAAAGAGGATTCATTATTGATCATGCACATGGCTATGCCACAAGGTAAATCTGATGAGCATGTTTTCTACATAGATTCAGGTTGTTCAAATCATGTGGCAGGAAATGTGGCACTCCTATCAGATTTAGAAGATCCAAGGAATAAGCATGAGGTACAAACAGGAGATGATACAAAACATCCTGTGGAGAAAATAGGCAATGTCAAAGCACCTGATGGAAACATCAACCTACTCAGTAAGGTACTCTATGTCCCTACCATTACAAAGAATTTGATAAGTGTTGGGCAGATAGTAGAGAAAGGGTTGCAAGTCAGGTTCACAAAAGTAGGAGCATTTGTTGAAGATCCAAGTCAAGGATTTAGAAAAATTGCAAAAGGTGAAAAGATAGGTAGACTGTTCACATTTGAATTACATGACACTAGAAACATTGCTCTCTTTAATTATGGTAGTCAGACACTCACAGAATTGGAAGTATGGCACAAAAGGTTAGCACATATCGGTGAAAGGTCATTAAAGCAAATTTGCAGGGACCAAAGTGTACTTGGACTTCCTAATTTGTCAAAACAACATATGATTTATAAGTGTAGTGCATGTCAATTTGGAAAGTCTCACAGGTTACCATTCATGAAGAAAGGTTATATGCATGGAGATCTCTTGGAGTTGGTTCATACAGATGTATGGGGACCTAGCAAGGAAGCTTCAATATCAGGATCAAGGTATTATGTCTCCTTTATTGATGATTGAAGCAGATGGACTATCCTATTCTTTATGAAACACAAAGATGAAGTTTTTTCATGTTTCAAAAGATATTTGGCTCTTGTGGAGAATCAAACAGGTAAATCACTAAAAAGGCTAAGGTCAGATGGAGGGGGAGAATACTTCTCCCATGATTTTGATTCTTTTCTTCAAGAAAGAGGAATCAAAAGAGAGGTAACTACAAGGTACACTCTTGAGCAAAATGGAGTGGCAGAAAGGAGGAATAGGACAATTGTTGAAGCTGCAAGGTCTATGTTAAATGAAAAGCATTTACCTAATTAATTATGGGCTGAGGCTGTATCTATAGCCACTTACTTGATTAACAGGTTGCCTTCAAAATCCCTTGATGGGATGACTCCATATGAGGCTTGGAATGGAAGAAGACCAAGCTTAGATCATTGTAAAATTTTTGGATGTATTGCTTTTGCTCATGTTCCTTCACAGGTTAGAGGCAAGATGGATCCAAAGGCAGAAAGGTGTGTATTTATTGGATATGACAACAATCAAAAGGGCTACAGGTTATACAACCCTACCAACAAAGGATTCTTGGTAAGTAGAGATGTAGTTTTTGATGAGAACAATTCATGGTATGAAGATTCATGCAGGAAGGTCAATTTGCCATATAATCTTGAAGAAGATTTTCCAAAGCTTGGTAGAGAAAAATCAAAGATTGAAGAACAAGACACCTCAGAGGATGATGAAGAATCTCAGATGGAAAAGATCAAAGCATGGAAGTCTAAAGGTAAAGCAAAATTGCAGGAACTTGGACATGAGGCAGAATCATCACATCATGGCCTAAGAAGATTTACGAGGGAAAAGAAAAAACCAGAAAGGTATGGGTTTGACACCTCATTAGTAACTAAACATATTATCTACATAGCACATGACATAAACCAAGAGGAGCCATCATCATTTGAAGAGGCCAAAGCAAAATCAGAATGGAAGCATGCAATGAAGGAAGAGATTGAAGCACTTGAGGAAAACAACACTTGGGATTTGGTGCCCAAGACTTCATCCATGAAGGTAATAGGCTCAAGATGGGTCTATAAACTCAAGAAGAATTATGATGGTTCAATTAACAGGTATAAGGCAAGGCTTGTAGCAAAAGGCTTTGCACAAACTCAGGGAATTGATTATGAGGAGACCTTCTCTCCTGTGGCAAAGGTGCCTACTATTAGGGTTTTGCTTAGTATTGCCTCTTCCAAGAATTGGAAGATACTTCAACTAGATGTAAAGAATGCATTCTTGAATGGTTGGATAACAGAAGAGGTATATATGGCACAACCACCTGGTTTTGAGAATCAAGTTTATCCTGATTATGTGTGTAAACTTAACAAAGCATTGTATGGTCTCAAGCAAGCTCCAAGAGCTTGGAATTTCAAGCTTGTTTCATTCTTGCAGGACAAAGGCTTTCAACCAAGCAAGGCAGATCCTTCACTCTTTATTAAAAGGAGTAATTCTGAGGTCATCTACTTATGTATATATGTAGATGATATTATATTGACAGGAAATGATGCAGATGGTATGAAGAAGATCAAAGATCAGATGAGAGAAGAGTTCAAGATAAGTGATTTGGGTTCACTTACCTACTTCCTAGGTTTGGAAGTTGTCTACAAAGATCATGGTTTGTTTCTCACTCAAAGGAAGTACATTAAGGACATGTTGGCAAAATTCAAGATGCAAGATTGTAAGATTGCAGGTACTCCAATGGAGGTCAATCACAAATTGAGCTCACATGAAGGTGAACTCATAGAGGACATCACATCATATCAAATTCTAGTGGGTAGTCTCAACTATGCCACATTGACAAGAGTAGATATATGTTACAGTCTGAGTGTGCTAAGTCAATTTATGCACACACCAAGGAAACCACATATGGATGCTGCCAAAAGGATTCTCAAGTATGTCAAAGGAACCATAAATGAAGGACTTTATTATCCTTATGTATCTGATTTAGGTTTGAAGCTATTTTCTGATGCAGATTGGGCTGGCTCCAAGGAAGATAGAAGGAGCACTTCAGGTTATCTTACCTTTGCAGGTTCAAAGCTTATTTCATGGTCATCCAAGAAGCAACCCACAGTTTCTCTCTCTTCTACTGAAGCTGAATACAGAGGTCTTTCCATAGCTACTCAAGAAGCTATGTGGATGAAGACATTGTTCAAAGATCTTGGATTGGACTTTGGAACTCCAACTATTTTTGGTGACAATATGAGTTCTATTCATTTGGCTACTAATCCTATTTTTCATGCAAGGACTAAACATATTGAAGTTCATTATCACTATGTACGAGAAAAGGTTCTAAGCAAAGAGATTCAAATATCATATGGGTCCACTCATCAACAATGTGCAAATATTCTAACCAAAGCATTGGATGGTACAAAGCTTTGCAAATTCAAGGCTATGATAGGTTTGCAGGTAATCTAGGAAGATTGAAGACCTCAAGCATACTTGGCTTGAGGGGGAGCTGTTGGAGCAAGTCTATGACAAGCCTAAGTATTGGCTTGAGTCCCACAAAGTCATAGAAAAAGCCTTAAAATGAAGACTATGTAAAGTTCACTTGTGAACTACCTCTTGTAACTTTTGAAGAGTTTACTTAATGTAAAAGTAAGAGAATCTTGAGTTGTTGAGTCCACTTGATCAAGAATGGAAAGAGGAGCCACGAATTCGTGATTTGTGGTAGGTAGAGAATCAAATCAATCATTGATTGATTGGAGAGTGATTGAGGGAAGTTAGCCTCCCAAACTCAACTATAAATAGATGGCAATTTTAGTCATGGTTAAAGAGACCTATGTGAAGACCTCCAAGAGCTGAGCTTTATGCCATATCAAGGTGTGATTACAAGGCACACATATGTATCAGTAAGTCATTGTATTGTACAAGCAATATACTTTCATTTTCATGATTATTTGAGTTCATCTTTCCATGTTCTTGTGAAGTGTACTACTCACTGCCATTACTCTCAGTTTTCTCAGTCAGCTTGCAGAGATGTTTTCTCTGAGCTTGGTGCATCATTTTCAGTGATTTAACTTGGTAAAGTTAGCTCTATAAGTCTACTATATGCTCACAAATTTTCATGTCATTTGGATGTTGCAATCTTTAGTTATGTTCATTTGAAGTCAACAGGGTTTGTTCATCTTCACTTCTCTGTCAGGTACCCGACTTTTTCACTCATCTTGTCAGAGCCATTTCTCAGTGGTTACGTATCCAAATTCAGTGATTTAAAGCTTGTTGGGTTCAGCTTACTGTCTAGTATAACCATAAAAATTTTCATAATCATTGGATTCCTAAATTTTGAGTTATGTTGATTTTTCTGCTCACTGGTCGCAAACTGTAGCAGCCCGTGAAAATCGGGATGATGTCATCAGTTGTTAAAACTCATTCTCAGTGTGTGGTTCATTATTTTTGATGAGATTACTCTTGAAAGTTAGCTCTTTAAGTTACCTAGACTTCCCCAAGAGGAATTAAGCTAATTGCTGCTGTACTCAGAGAATTATGTAAAACACTGGACAGGTGTATGAACCAAGAATAGCAAGTTTTCACCTCTGAGCTAACTCCAACTTATCTGTTTTGATCTATCTTTTTGAGAGTGATCTTCCAAGGTACATAGGGTGTGTAATACATCCATTGGAAAGCTAAAAGGGCCCACCATATACTTATGGAGTTCATTTGGCTGGTGTAGATCAAGGATTTTGCAACACCTCTTCATCTTCAAGCACATACCTATCCATCTCTTCACACTTTTTTTTTTGTTCTCTTTTTTTTTTCCTTTTCTTTTCTTCTTCTGTTTTTTTCTTCTTTTTTTTTCTTTTTCTTTTTTTTTTTCTTTTTCTTTTTTTTTTCTCTTCCTTTTTTTTTTGAAAGAATGTAAGTGAGAGATAATATGGAAAAAAGGAAGACATTTGCAAGTAAAATGCAATACATGCTTCTTACAAAAGGAAGTAGCTAGACAAAAGATGGCGGATACAAAGTAAAAAGAAACATCTAATGCTATCCACGGCCATTCCTAACTAGGGTGCGTTTTGGGCCGCCATAAAGAGAGTTTGTCATGGATGTCCTTATAGAACGTTGCTTCCCTCCGCAACTTCTCGTTTTCCTCTTTGAGTTCCTGGTTGTTCTTCTCTAGTTGCTTGTTCTGGTCTTCTAAGTCTACGATCCGTCTCTGAACCTGAAGTACTTGTTGGTTTGCCTCCCCCACAAATGAGGAGATCCCTTTGTGATAGTCATGGAGTAGTGAGAGAGATTCTAACATGTTTATTGCATGAAGGTTTGCTATATGGATGTTATCTAATGCGGGAAGTGCATGAGTGGAAGAACAAGGTGCGAGTGGAGGTGTGCTAGAATGCATGGGTTGGGTGGAGGTGGAGTGCATATGTGAACTTGAAGGGGTAACTAAGATGATGGGGGCCGGTGAACTTGGTGATAGCATAGGAGGAGGTATGGGAGGTATGGGGATAGGTGGGACATGGATAGGTGTATGATGAGGTTGAATCGAAGGTGACATACGTGGTGAAGGAATGTGGATAGGAGATGATGCATGTGGAGTGGAAATAGGAGGAGATGGTGGTGGTGTGGGTGGATTATATGAAGCACTATGGTGAGTGTGAACCTGAGGATTGGGAGCCTTTTTCCGCACATATGTACGTGAAGATGAAGGGGGATAGTACCTTTTGCTGCAGCATAACCTTGATCACCAATTGGAAGGGCTCGAATGTCTTCTAATGCATCACCTTTTACTCGTGCTCATTTTACCGGGAGCTTCTTTCTTATAGGAGTGGATGTATTGCGCTTCATGGAAGATGGTTGACCCACATTCTTTGGTATTTCCGTAAGTCTCGATGGTAAATCCTTTAGCCACAAGAGTATCACAGAAGAGTAGACATGAAATTTCTTTGCGTCTTTTTGTACCTGTACTGCATGCCTTTTCCTTTTTTCCATGATGGATGCCCATATTAGATGATGAAAGGGATAGGGACGCACCCATGCAAGACATAAAAGCACGTCACAAGCAGCCATATTATTGAATGGGAACTTGGATTCGACCCTTCTTAAGAGGATAAAATACTGACATGCACATAAGATGTGATAGTACCTTCCTGAGAGGTCGTTGGCAGTGAACAACTTTTCACATTCCTCACATACCTTGCTAGCGTCGACTCCTGAGTAGGATCTCCCTGGCAGAAGCCGTTCTGACTCTCTCATCCCCACAACCTTGTTTAGCATTTTCTTGGTAAGAGTTCCTGCAGTGAAGTGGGGAAAGGACTCGAAGAAGTCAATCACCTCGTCTGTTGCAATATCTTTGGTAAGTGGTACTTTGGCAATCTCTGTGAGGTGCATAGTGTGCAACTCATCCGCTGTGAAGATTACTTCCAAAGATGCTGGTGGAAGAGCATCGTGGGAGACCAAAGTAAGTGAATTTTCTCCATCACTTGATGTCTGGGCTGAACCGGAATCTTGCTGATGTGGTTGATCATCGGAGTCATTGCTGCCCATTGAGTTCCTTGAAGATGATGAATGTGACATGATTCCTTGTGATCAGCTGCTCTTTTTCTTTTTTGGAAAATGCTCACCTTGCAAGTCCCTAGATTTTTACTTGCATAAGAAGTAGAACATCAAACACCAAGGAACCTTGCTACTGTGTAATGTCAATTTTCAGCAGTCTTGCTCTCCATCTTATCAATTTTTGAGCTTTGTCTGAACTAGATCGCAAGAGCTAATCTCTGCCCGCCCTCTAGAGCCAGCGACTAGATCAATACAGGCGACTGAGTATATCAGCAGAGTGATGGGTAGGCGACTGAGCAGGGACTGAGCATACCAGCAAATCGACTGAGCAGATCAGCAGAGCAGCGCTAATGGTTTGGAGAACCAAAAAAAATCGACTTACTCTACAAATCGGCTTAAAGCAAAAAAAATCGACTTATGTAGGAGGAAAAAAATCGACTTTATGCACATATACTCTTAAAACCATGCGCTTCCTATTAAGTAAAAAAAAAATCGACCTCTCTAAGAAAATCGACTTTACTTAACATGAACAAAAACAAATCGACCTTGTTTGGGTAAAAAAGAATCAACTTTTTTAGGTAAAAAATCGACTTTTTTGAAAAATCGACTTTTTTTAAGTAAAAAAATCGACTTTTTTTAAGTAAAACAATTGACTTTTTTTTAAATATTGACTTTTTTTGAAAAATCGACCTTTTTTAGGTAAAAATTCGACTTTTTGGAAAAATCGTCTTTTTTTAAAGAATTCGATCTAAAAATTCGACTTTTATTACTATTTTTTTTTTAAGGTTGAAAAAAATTCGACCTTTCTAAAAAAATTCGGCTAAAAAATCGACTTTTTTTTTTTTGTTTTTGGGGGGGGGGGAAACAAATGACCTATTCATAAAAATTGACACCGATAAAAAAAGAAATGGACTCCAATTCAGATGTTAAAAAGGACTTATGCATATGGTTGAGAGATCTAGTGGATAGAGATGATGGGTTTTATTGATGGGGACTATAGTAAGTGTAATAGAGCAACAAGAAGGGACATGGTATTTACAGAGTTCCTATAGTAGTGATTCACTTTCTCATTTTGTTTCTTGGTAGGGTTTGAGACGTGAACGGTTCACCAAAGGAATTTGGGTCCCTTCAAGAGTAGAGAGACGTACCGCACCTTGGGGAAAGATCTCTTTTACCTTGTAAGGACGTGTCCATCCAATGGATAAATTCTTTTCCTTCCTGTTGTACAATCTTGGTTGATATAGCAGGACCAATGATCCTTCCTTGACTTCTGTTTTCCACAGATTTCGGTCGTGCCATGCTTTCCGCTTCATCTGCTCTTTCTCGAGAGTTGAATCTGCTATTGTCCTCTTTTCCTCCAGTTGATGTAATCTGTTCATATTGATGTTACTCATGACTTGCAAACTATCTATCCTTGGATGTCCCACTCTGCTTGATCCTTTTAGAAATTCTAATGGAGCTATTGCTTCAACACCATATACCAGCTGAAATGGAGTATGTTTCGTGGTTACCTTGAATGTCGTCTTGTATGCCCATACCACACCTAGGTAGGTAGTGCCCCATGTCAAGGGATGGAGATAGCACATTTTCCTCAAGAGCGAGATGAGTACCTTGTTGGTGCTTTCCGCCTGACCATTGGCTCGTGGGTAATAAGCACATTATTTTTTGTGGAAAATTTTGTTCTTCATAAATATTTCAGTTAGGGTTTTGTTGATAAAATGAGATCCTTGGTCACTTGTAACTTCAACTGGACAGCCATACCTGCAAAAAATATTCTCATACAAGAAAGAGGCTACCGTATGAGAAGTGCAATCCTTTGTCGCCAAAACTTATGCCCATTTGGTGGGGTAATCAGTGGCTACTAACAAGTACTTCACATTCGCGAAAGAAGTGATGGGATAGATTGGTCCCACAAAATCTAATCCCCATTTTCAAATGGTCTCCATGATAAAGAAATTTGCAAGGGTTGGTTGTTGAGCTTACTTGGTTTTGGTGCACAACGCTGGCAAGTGTCGCATGTCTTTGCATATTCTGTTGCATCTCGGAAAAGATAAGGCCACCATAATCCTCCATGTAAAATCCGATGTGCTGTAATGTGACCTGGATAATGGCATGCAGTTGTTCCTCCATGGGCTTCTTCTAGTATTTGCTGTACTTCATGTGGTAGGGCGCATCTCCTATAGATCCCATCATATCCTACTCGGAAAAGAGTATTTTGAACAATTAAAAAATTCTTACTTTTTAGGAGCAATCTTCTTTGTTTGAGTGGTGTGAGGTTAGGTGGGCAGGTACCCGTAGTTAACAGATGATGGACGTCCTGGTACCAAGTAGGGTAAGTGCTTACTTGAAATAAAGATTGATCAGGGAGGTTGTCTTCTATGCCCGTAACTGGTTCCGGATGTCCTTTAATCCTTGAAAGGTGATCTGCCATCACATGGTGCTTCCCATGTCGTTGAACTAGTTCGAAGTTGAATTCTTGGAATAAGAGTAACCACCTCCACACTCTTCCATAGATGTTCGGCTTGTTTAGCAAATATTTGATTGCCTGATGGTCGGTGATGACTGTGAAGTGAATTCCCAACAAATAATGACGAAACTTCTTGAGGGCGAAAACGATAGCGAGTGCTTCTCTTTCAGTAGTGCTATAGTTGTGCTCTGCTTTGGTTAGGATTCTGCTAGCATAGTAAATAGGTCGGTCAAGTTTATGTTCTTTGCTAGGTTGCGTGAGTATGGCTCCTACCGCTATAGAACTTGCATCCACATGAACATGGAAGGTAGCATTCTAATCCGGTGCTACTAAAATAGGTGCACTGATAAGTTTGGTCTTTAGAAGGGTGAATGCATTGTCTTCTACTTCAGTCCACTGAAAGGGTACCATTTTGCTAACGAGCCTAGAGAGGGGCTTGGTTATCTCAGCATACATTTTTATGAACTTGCGATGATAGCCGGTATGACCTAAGAAACTCTGGATTTCTTTTGCATTAATTGGTTTGGGCATATGAAGTATTGCTTTGATTTTGTCAAGATCGGGAGCCATACCTTTTGCTGAGACTATGTGACCCAAGAGGGTCCCTTCGGTCACCAAAAAGTGACATTTGTTTGGATTGAGTTTCAATTTGGCTTCTCTGCAAGCACTAAAAACCTGTTCCAATTGACAAAGATGATCAGTGAAGTTTTCTACTGGAGTAGAACATCCAGTACCTGAAAAGGTGGAGAAGTCGTCCATAAAGATTCTCAGGAATTTTGGCAACAACGATCGGAAGATTGAGTAAACCACTCGATTGAAAGAGGCAGGAGCATTGCATAATCCAAAAGCCATCTTAGTATATACATATGTACCCCATGGAGTTACAAATGCAGTCTTAGCTTGGTCCTTTGGATGGATGAACACTTGGTTGTATCCGCTAAATCCATCCATGAAACTGTATAAAACATGACCAGCCACGTCTTCCAAAACTTGTTCTGAAAAGGGGGTTGGAAACCCATCGGGAATCGTAACCTTGTTGAGAGCCCAAAAATCGACACAAACACGTATCTTGTTGGATTGCTTCTTTTGGACTATTACCATCGATGATAACCATTCAGAATGCTCCACTGGGACAATGATCCTTGCATCCTCTAGCTTTTCTATTTCTTTTTTGACCGCTTCTGCATACTTTGGATTAAGTCGATAAATCCTTCCTCTTACTGGCTTAGCATCATGAATCAATGGAATAGAATGCTCTCCAAGATGAACCGGAATTCCTTCTAAGTCATGGTAACTCCATGCAAACACATCCTTGAAGTTTTGCATGAAAGTGGTTACCTGATGGAGCAAGGACAGATGATCCCAAAGCCATGTTGCGAGTAAGATTGGTTGTGAATGCTCCTCGGTTCCAAGATTGACTTGTCTTAGAGGTTGAGAGGTCATGGCTGATTCTTCGTTTTGGTCTTCAAAAATACATTGTGGATAGGCCGGCGATTCCTCTATGTTGATTTTTGATTCCTTTTCTTGCATCCATGAAGGTGAAAGCTCTTTCATCCACGGTATGTCGGATGGTATCGGTAAGTCGCCTATTGCAGCTCTTTTCTCCTTTCCTTGGGTCAAATCCTTCGAGACTCCTTTCTTTCCTCTCCTCAAGTCCATGACGGGTTCTCCAAGCCCAAGAGTTTCTACCTGTTCAGAGTCTCCTTCACAAATAGATATGCCATAACATGGAAAGGCTTCCATCCATTCCAAAAGATCTTGCTCATCGTTTATTTCAATCTCATTACATGCTTCCGCGATAGGAATGTGTTGTTCTTCGAGAATAGTGAAAGAATGAGCATTACCTCCATGAGATCCTTTCGGATCTAAGTGTACTTGTTTTTGTACCTTCCCTGGCAGGTTAACTAAAATAGTATCATTTCCCCAATCATGCATGGCTTGGATGTGCCTTAGCCATGGCCTCCCTATGAGTAAAGGAAAGCCTCCATTGACCTGCGGTAAATTTAACACCACAAAATCTAGAAAGAATGTCAGCCCGTCCATCTCTACCGGTACCTTCTCTACAATACCAAGAGGTTTAACTCGACTCTGATCAGCCAAGGTTATTGTGAACTTTGCTTCACCTGAAAGTTGGAGTCCAAGTGATTTGAGGGTAAAATCTGGCATGAGATTGATGCCTAAACCTCCATCGATTATTACTCCATTTATAGTTATTCCATATATAGTGACTGATAGACATGGACACCTAAAGTCGGTTAGAGAGCTAGTTGATACCTTTGTGAAGTTCTTGGAAATTGAAGCTTTCATCAGGTTCGTTGGAGTGTGCCCACCACTTATTGCAAGCATTGTCGGAGGAGACAATGTCTCTATGATCCCTATAACTTCACTTCTAAACCTTTCATCCAGTCTTAATAGATCATATAATGATACCTGCTGGAAGGTGTTCTTTAATATTTCCTCCATCTTGATGATGGATGGTATTGGCGAAGGTAGAGGAGGCTTGTTACATGAATGGATTTCCCTCATCGTTTCTTCAAAAACCTTGTCTATTTCCTGCAAAACTTCAGAATTTTTCATACCTGAGTCTTTTTCTTGGAGGACCCTTGCTTCTGCTTTCTTTTTCTGGGCTCTTGTCTGAACTCCTTGTTCTTGATCCATTTCTTGCAGCGCCACCACTCTAGCTTCTGGACTTGAGCTGAAGGATGGACTTGCATTGAGTTCTTGATTTCTTTCTTCTCTATGTTGTGAATCAGGTTCTAGCTCTGGAGCATAGCTTGGAGTTTCTTTTTATGGTCCATGATTGTGCAGGGAAACATCTCCCTGAAGTTGACCAAGATCACTAAGTGGAGTGGCATGAATCTGGGCAAAAGAGTCGATTTCAAAAAATACTCTATTTTCCTGAATTGAGTCATCCTGGGAAAATAAGTCTACTTCCAAAATTTGACCTTTTTTAAGTAGACTATTTTTAAAAGTTTGGGCAACTTCAAGTTGACCATTTTCCAAAAATTGGTCTACTTTGTGAACGTGGTCATTTTTACAAAATTGGTCGATTTTTTTAGTCACTTGCTCCTCTTTTAAGTTGACTTGCTGAACTTTACAAAATTGGTCAAATTTTGTAGTCACTTGCTCCTCTTTTAAGTCGACTTGCTGAACTTGACCATTTTTAAAAAATGGGTCAACTTTTTTAGCTGAAACAAATCGTCCATATTTCCCAGGGGCATCACACCCATTCGGGTCCTCTTTCTCAGATAAGTACCACCGTGAGTGTACAGGAGAAAATTGGGTACCTGGATATTTAAGAGTGCTGCTCTCTTCTCTCTCACTTGAATGAATTGCTGGTTGCTTTCCCTTATCAACAGAGATAACATTGACTTCCCTTATTTAAGAAGCCTTCTGCTTCGGACAGTCCTTCAAATAATGATCCATTGTATCCGGGAAAAACCTGCATGGTGGAGATCCTTCTGGGAGGGAGCATTTTCCTTGAAAATGCCCATATTCGCCACATCTATAGCACATGATAGGACGAGCTGGTCTTCTAAATGGGGGTTTTCTTTCGTTAGAGGAGTTTACTTGAGGAGTGGTATACATGCTTTCGACTTGAAATCTTGGAGTTGGTAATAGGGGCTGATGTACGGATACACTTGGTGATGCCCAATTCGCTTGCATCCCCTTGAGAAAATAGCAATCTCTTGCTTCATGGCCTGGTTTTCCACCAAATTGACACACTGACCTCTCCGGACAATCTTGAGAAGAATGTCCTGATTTCTTACATAAGGTGCACCAAATCGATGTTTTTACCTCTTTTTGCGTTCTAAGCTCCTCCAATTCTTGTCGTAGTAGAGCTAGCGCTTCATCCCTTCCTTGCCAAGTAGCTTTCTCCTCTTGCAAGGTCTTTTGTAACTTCAAGGCTTCTAACTCTCTTCTTAGTTGTGCAAGAGGATCACTTGTAAATTCATCAGTACCTTCATGATCTTTGAACTGGACTCTTGCTCCTTCGATCCTTGAGGCTGCAGCTTCGAATTCCTCCAATGATGCATCAGCTTGTAGCAACTCTCTAAGCTTTTGCTGAGAAGTTTTTGGTAGAGCCTTCTCTACCCATTTCTTGACTAGAAAATCCCCAGGATTGTGAGGAAGACGAGAAACTAACGACTTCACTCTGGTCATTAGTTCAGAGAATGCCTCTCCTTTTTGTAGTTTAAGATTTTCCAATTGATCAAGAATGCGTTCTGTGGAGTTACCTGGGGTAAATGTAGTTGTGAAGGCGGTTTTGAGGGCATCCCAGGTGGTGAAGTGTGCTTCATCGTGTTGATTGTACCATTGATCCACGAGCCCTTCAAGAGTGGCCGAAAACAAGGCAAGGAAGGCATCTTCTCTCTGATGTAAACCCCTACTCTTACATAGGGAAAGAAACCTCCTGACGTGATCATCCGCGTCCTCATGAGAGCTCCCTTGAAGGAAGGAAATTTGATGTTGATTCGAGAGAGCAAGTTAGTCAAGTCGTCCCCCGTCGCTGCCATGTCCGTTGAAGGAGGAGTTGAGTGCCGATCCGATATGCCTCCTGACGATAATGCGTCAGGAAATGGAAATGGAAGTGGTGGAGCTCTAGGAGGGATATAGTGTAATCTTTTCTGTTGATAACTCTTTATGGGAGTCTTTACGGGACTAAGGGATCCTTCTTTATAGCTGAAGCGAGTATGAGTAATAGACTATCTCTCTAACGCTCTTCATCAACTCGATACTTCTAAGGGCTGAACTTCTAACAAGTTCAAATTGCAACCAAGGTCCCACCGTGCGTGCCAAAATGAGCACCTGTAGATCAATTTCTTGATCTATATGCTCTATGTGGTGTGTCCTCTTAAGTGCAATATGCACTGTGGGTTGCAATTTGAAGACTCAATGGGAAAGAAAAAATAGCATATACAATGACACAATGAAATAAGTGGAAGAAGCTGAAATTAGGAGTACAAACAACTCAAAAGAGGATTAGGAGACATAAGCATACACCTGTATTCTCAATGCTGGACTACGATTCTAAACATACATGCTCAAGACTCTAGTCTTCCAACTAGCTGCCCGAAAGAAGATTGGCCAATCACTGCTTGCCCACTTCTCACTCAGAGTGCCAAGCTAGTTGATTCCAAATCTACCAAGTGGAGCACTAGTGGTAAGCTAAGAGCTCTACACACACAAAAGAAGGAAAAGCTTCAGCTCTGCATTCCTTCCTCAAGTCTCTCTCTGAGCTTGTCTTCCCGCGATGTTGAAGGAGAGGTCTACTTATATAGTTTTCCTGGAAGTGAAGGATAGCAAAAGGGGAAAAAATTAGTTTCTTCTTTGGCAGGCTCTCTGACACTTTTGACAACTTTGGTACTCTGGAAGCTTTCTCCTTGGTCCACTTTTCCGGCGCCATCACTATCTTCCAAATTCTTGTATTCGGCGCCGTCCACCGTCCATGAGTTCTCCACGTGCAAGTGGCTGAAAATTTAGACTATATGGAGATTTGGGAAATTTAGTCTCTTCTTCAAGTGAAAAAGTAGACTAAATCAAAAGTATACCCTTTTCTTAAAAATTAGACTACTTTTGAAGTAAGTAGACTAACTTCATAAAATTGGTGAACTTTTGAGTAAGTCGACTAACTTGTAAAATTTGACTAAAAAAAATCGACTATTTGGTCAACTTAGGAAATTTAGAAAACTTAGAGATTTGGCTTAAAAAATCGACTATTTGGTCAACTTAGGAAAATTAGACAACTTAGGAAAATTAGACAACTTAGAGATTTAGACGACTTGGGAAAATAGGTCAACTTGGAAAATCGACTAGTTGGACAACTTAGGAAAATAGGTGAAATGGTAATTCAGGGAACTTGGGAAAATAGGTGAAATGGGAAGTTAGACAACTTGGGAAAATAGGTGAAATGGGAATTTAGTCAACTTGGGAAAAGAGGTGAAATGGGAATTAGACAACTTGGGAAAATAGGTGAAATGGGAAAATAGGCAACTTGGGAAAAGAGGTGAAATGGGAATTAGGGAACTTGAGAAAATAGGTGAAATGGGAAATTTGGCCTTCTTCATGAGCTGGATCCCCCTTCCTATTTCTTGCTCTTCACTTCTTCTCCTTCTCCTTTTGTTCGAAATCGAGGTAACTTGCCTTGTGCTTGGCTTCTGCATTAAAAAAATACATTATTTTAAGGGTGTATCAAAGTACCCCGCTACACCTGGGTTGGATGAGAAGAGAATAGACAACAACAAAGCGAGAACGGGGTTGTACTATTGCGAGCTTCGAGGGGAGGAAGTTCATTCCAAGCAATGCTAGACGAAGTCTCAGTTCAGAGGGCTTTGTTTCCTCTGGGGTAGTTGTGACACATATGGGGGAAAAGGAGCAGATTTGGGAAGCCCAACAATGCTTAGTACAGTCGACTACCAGATCGACTATGACTTCTTCTAGGGTAAGCCCTCTCTTTGTCTTGTGTAGAATTGCAAATTCCAGTGATTAAGAGAGGTGGGGATTGCTGCATAGCCCTCTTCATGGGAATGATCGATATGAAGTGCACATGCATGCTCTAGATGCTCAAGCTTTTAATGGGTAATGGATTCACTAAATAATGGAGCTTTGACATGTATGCTCTTGACGTAACCCATGTACGCACATAGTGATATCCTACAGTTGGTAATTTTTTCCTATTGATGAACAGCTCGTTACATGTGTCCCCCACAACAGACACTAAAAAAGAAGCTTTGTGACATTCCTTGCAAAAAGTTAAAGAACTAACCTTGTGGCAAAACTTCTCTACTTGCAGGGAATTCATATAGCCAGTTTCCGTTAAAATCGGAGATATTAAATGCCCTAGTAAATCTTTTGTCAAACTCTTTGGTTGATGAAGGCTGGACACTTTAGTAACCAGTATGGAATGCTATGGAATATTCTTTACAGAGTGACAATAGATTATGCATATTCTGTTCTTTGAGTGTGTTGTAAATCCGTTGTACAACTACTCCTCTTGTCTGGATGAAGGATCGTCTAGTGAACAATCTCATTATCCATGACAGGGTCTGTTGATCTGTTTTTAGTAGCACCTCGTTTGGCTTGCATTTTATCACATACCTTGTTTGAGCAACATCTCTCAAATTTATGTTCTCCTCTTATAGAAGACTCATGTGGAACATCTGTATATGCCCAAACTTTCTGCTGCACATAGAATTGGATTCTCGTTCTATGGTTGTTTCTGCAAGTCTGCCTTCTTGTGATTGTGGAATTGCCTTCGCTATGAATTCTTGATCGATTCTATAGTCAAAAGTTTCATTCTCTAAGAGAGTGAACTTTTCATAATATAATCAAATTCTGTAATTATATCATATTTACCATTTCATGTGGGAGATCTGTGTGGCTGTTTATTAAATGACCGCAGAGCCTATTTTTCGTTTATGGTTTCTTACTAAAAATCTAGAAAGGGTCCTCAGAATGCATCCCAAAGGAGAGGCTAAACTTTGTATATGCCAGAGACGAGAACTCTGAGGCAACCTTTAGTTCATTCACATGTCAACAGGAATTCGTGTTAAAGCTAGTTTTTTTGGTCTTATTCTTCTAGCAGGGGGGGGGAGTAGAAAAGAATGAGAGCGTGCGGGTGAGATTTGCAAGGTTCGTGTTTGAGTGGGCATGTTAGATTACAAGTGTCTGGTGGGTTGCTTGTCATCTTCTGAGCTTCAGGTAGTCCAGGTGTGTGTGAGAGAAAAAGAGAGAGAACGGAAGAAAGACAAAAAGGGAGGAAGGGCCAGAGTGTGTCTAGTTGTGTGGGAGAAAGAAGAATAGAAAGTGTGAAGGGAGGATAGAAAGAAAAGGGAAAAGAGAGATAGAAGGATGTGTGGGAGAGTGAAAAGAGTAGTGATGTGTGTGGGGGTGAAAGGAAGCAAATGAGAGAGTGTGATTGCGAGGGTCAACCTTTAATTCATTCATGTTTATGTGTGCTAGTGGGTATATAAAATGTATATATGCACATGTTATTCTCTTCTCTTCCCACTAACACCTTCGAATATTACTGGGTGACTTAGAACAAGAAGAATGGACCAAATTCGAGTGATTTAGGCAAAACATAAGCATATTTACACCTTTTCCTTGGGCATTGGACTCAACATAGAGGCATCTGCTACAACCATTCAAGCCTCTTTCTTCTTTGCCTCTTTTGCAACTAGTTTAGGGCATATGTTAATGACATGATCATTTTCCTTAGAATACTTGCAAAACTATTTATGGTTTTCTATTTTCTTATGGGAGGACAGAAGAACATAACCTTTGTATATGAGAGTAAAGAGGAGGTCGTGTGAGCTGTGGCAGATCGCTTGAGGAAGACAAATAGGGTTTTAACCATTACATTGGTATCAGAGCATGGATTTAGGCTGTGACAGTATGCTATAGAGCCGAGGATTTGAACCCTTGCCATCCTCATGCAAGGGAATCATACTATCCACGTTGCCATATGGGTTGCATATCTATGAAACAACACATATTTATTTGTTGTGCTACCAACCGATGGCAAAACTAGCAATGAGTGTTCACAAGAGCTCCTTAACATGGAGCTCTGAGATGTGCATCTTGTGAGAGTAGAGATGTTCACACAAGTACAGATTGTTGAAGCAAGATCCTAACTCATCACATCTAAGAGATAGAGTTCACGGCATAACCACATATGCAATGACCTACTATTTTTCGTACTCTTTGATAAAATGCACATCTGGTGTAAGCATGTGAGGAGGAAAGAAGTTTATTCTCTCTCTACTCCTTGAAGTGAAGCATGCATGCAACCATAGAGATCTTCCAAGAGTGAGTTACCCAAGAAACAAATTAGGAAAGCTTCCAGTGGTTTCTTCCACACATGGATGTGAAAGGGATAGGACAATCATTAAGGTGACGAGCAAAAGTAGAAGATGACATTATCCTAAATGGAAGATAAGGACCTTTTGAAGTAATTCGATGGTGATGCACCACAGTGCACTCTCCTTCGCAAGAGCTCCACAATGATAACCTCGGAGTAGAAAGCTGAATTCCCAAAGCCACACACAGTACTCCGCATAGAGGTTGTAGAATATGCAAAAAACATAGTACACATGGAGCACGAAGACAGACTTCTTAGGTCTTACAAATGCGATCGAACTTACAGTCTATGATTGACCACACCACTATATGTTTTATTAAAGAACATATACAAAGAAGTGTCCAGTGGCCATTTGGCCTTTCACATGGACACTAATGGTAAGAATCTCTCACTAAAGGCCAATATGGCCAAAGTAACTATGGGAGAAAAATAAAGAATGATAAAGAATACCTGAGTGTAAGTATACAAACTATACCTCCCACCTGATGGGCATGTTACACAGTATAGAAGTGATTGTGTAATATCATGAATCAAGTAACCCCCATCAAGTGACAGCAGTGTCAAAAGCTATCATGTGGTAGAGATTTAGTCAAAGCATCTGGAGCATTATATCGAGTGTGAACATTCTCAAGAATAATGCGCTCAGTGGCTAAGAAATCTCTAATGAAGTGATACCTCACCTCAATGTGCTTGGTCTTTGCATGATAGACCGGATTCTTAGCCAAAGAAATGGCACTCTGACTGTCACTGAGCAAACGAGGTACATGCTGAGGTAAACCCATATCAAAAACAAGACGAGAAAGCCACAATGCTTCCTTCCATGCCTCACTTGCTGCAACATACTTTGGTTCAGTGGTGGAAACAGCTGTACATTCTTGAAGACGATTTCACCAAGAGATAGCAGCTCCTGCAAAATGAAAAATGTACCCTGATGTAGACTTACGATTGTCTACACAACCAGCATAGTCAGAATCTGTGTAACCAATAATAAATGCTTTCCCTCTACCTAAGCATGGACACTTGTCCTTAGTACCACTCAGATATCTCAAAATCATCTTGACCGCTTCCCATGTTTCTTGCCAAGATTGTACATATATCTGCTCACAACTCCCACTGCAAATGCAATATCTGGTCTCGTAGCTACCATAGTATACATGAGACTACCAACGGCAGACTCATAGGGAATGTTGGTCATGAATTCCTTTTCCTCATCTGATTTGGGGCAATCATCCTTGCTGAATTTCACATATGTGTGTAAAGGTGTACACTCAATGCTTTTCCACCCTGCATATTGAACATGTGAAGTACTTTGGATATACTTTGAGACAAGTATATGCATCTTTTACTCCTATCAGGAGTAATGTGCATGCCAAGAATATGTTTGGAATCCCCCAAATCCTTCATATCAAATGTTTGACTCAACTTTCTTTTGAGAATTGACAAGTCATAGGAGGACTTCCCAGTAATCAACATATCATCGACATAAAGTATCAAGCTTCCATTGGAGCATCTCTTTGTGTAGAGACAATGATCCTCATTGCTTCGAAAATAGCCTTGGGATTTCATAAAATCATCAAAATTTTGGTACCATTGTCTAGGAGACTCTTTAAGTCCATACAAGCTCTTCTTGAGCTTACAAACTAGAGTTTCCTTGCCACGAACTACATAACCCTCTGGTTGTTCTATATAGATCTCATCAGTAAGATCTCCATGCAAGAAAGCAGTTTCCACATCCATTTGGACTATCTTTAAGTCCTCCATTGCAACGAATCTAAGCAACATGCACAAAGTAGACATCTTGACCACTGGAGAGAAGATTTCCTCAAAATCAACACCATGTTCTTGCTTAAAACCCTTTGCAACAAGTCATGCTTTATATTTTGGAGAAGCACTATCTAATGTGAATTTTAGCTTATATACCCATTTACATGGTAAAGCTTTCCTTCCCTTTGGCAAAGGTACTAAATCCCAAGTACCATTCTTGTGAATAGAATCTAGCTCACTCTTCATGGCATGCTCCCACTTGACATGATCCTTTGTCTGCATAGCCTCTTTGTAGCAAGAAGGCTCACCGGCATTTGTTAGCATAACAAAATCTAAACCTGAAACATATCTATCAGGTGGATGTGAGACACGTGTAGAATGTCTCAATGGTTGCTGAACAAGAACATGTGCATACTTATTTGAATGGAAATTCTCTTGAACATCCCTATGTGCAGTATTCTTATGCATGTTAACTGGAGGACTAGTATCCTCAAACACCACTCTTCTCACTTCAACCTCCTTAATGGGTTGTTTATGCATCTTAGAATCATTGAAAATGACATCACTACTTCTGATCACTGACCGTGTTTCAGGATCCCATAAGCGATATCCAAATTGTTCTTCTTGACCATATCCAAGAAAAATACATTTCTTTGACTTATGGTCCAACTTTTGTCTAAGATTTTTGGGTATATGAACATATGCTTCACACCCAAAAACTCGAAGATGATCATAATATGGTGGCTTCCCTGTCCATAAATCTTGTGCCACTTTCAGACCTTTGGCAGTACTAGGTGAAAGGTTAATTATATGAACTGCAATCAATACTGCTTCTACCCAAAAACCTTGTAAGACGTTTGCATGATGCAACATAGAGACTACTTTGTCTTGAATAGTTCTATTCATCCTTTCAGCTACACCATTTTGTATTGGGGTATACGGAGTTGTAAACTCTCTACGAATCTTGGTTTGCTTTCCATATTGACAATGCTCACAAAATGAAAAATCAAAGAAAGATAACACAGGTAAGTAGCCAGAATGAGAAAGATTTTCCATTCCACTACGAGATATATGGCCCAAACGACCATGCCAAATACAAGCCATAGGTTGTTCAATAACAGCTAACAAGTGTTCTTTCTGTGATACAAATAAAGGATAAAGTGAGCCAAATTTGCTTCCTTTTGCAATAACCATATTGCCCTTTGATATACGAAAGAGCATAGAAGACCACCTTGTAACCAAGGTCATCAAGTTGACCAACTGACATCAAACTGCGTGATAATTGAGGTACATGGCATACATTATGCATAGTAAATTTTGAACCATGAATGAACTGCACAATCACATCTCCAATCCCCACAACATCACACTAGTAAGAGTCACCAAGTCTCACGGTACCAAGAGACTTTGCTGCATAATTCTTTGTGTGGTGTCACATGGAAATAAGCACCAAAATCTAGCAAGAATCAGCCATAAGCGCCTCAACTGGCACACTACTATCGTGTCAACACATCAACATCATCAAAAATAGCATTAATTTCTTCAATCTTCAGAGTCAAAGTAGATGGTGCAGGTAACTGTTTAACATGACCATCAACATTTTGTCCTTTACCTTTAGCATTCTTTAATGCATAACTATCTTTCTTCATATGTCCTTTATTATGACAATAATGGCATTCGATATCCCTCTTCCTTGATTTACTTCTACTTTTATTCCGTTGAACATTCTTTTCCTTGTTCTTGCTCCTGCCAAGTTGCTGATTATTTCCTTAGTAAGAATCACGAACATGATATGCATCTCCACTTTGAGTGCCAACCATAGATTTTCTACGAATCTCCTCACTCAAGAGTGCTCCACATATGTCATCATAGACGAGTTTACCACCAGGTGCACTATTGCTAATAGCTATGCAAAACGTATCCCATGATGATGGCAGGATGCATAACAACAATATTGCTTTCATTTCATTATCCATATCCATTTTTTGAGCCTGTAACTGGGCGAATATAGCATCAAACTCATTCAGATGAGCAACAACACTATCTGTGTCCTTCATATGAAGGTCATATAATTTTCTTATCAGATACACTTTATTTGATGCCGTCTCTTTTTCATATGTATTGCATAACTTCTTCCGAAGCTCCTCTACACTTTCACAGTCTAATACTGTAAAGTAAACATTATCTGCCAGGTGCAAGCGAATGGTAGATCTGGCCATTTCATCTAACTCATCCCAATCATCTTCATCCATGTCAGCAGGCTTCTTTGAAATCCCATTTACTAGCTTCCATTGCCTCCTTTGAATCAGCACATCTTTAATCTGATTCTTCCATAGAGCAAAGTTTGTGCCAACAAATTTTCGGATCTCAAAATGGTCTTTGCCCTCCAAGTTATAGCTCCTACTTAGAACACTAGCACTAGACCCTGATCCACTAGATGTGCCTGAGACCTTTGATGCCATGATGGTAGAGAACTGAATAGAATGACAATGGAGCTAGAAGAGTCCAAAAGCCAACAAATAAGTGTATCAAGGAGTAAATCGACCATTGTATGGTTGACTAAACCAAAAATCTAGAAAAAAATTTTCAGAGTATCCTCTGCAAAATGAGCATATGAACAGTGTCAAAATATCATAAAATTGCAAGTACTCACATGTTTACCTTCATAGTGAATCACTGACTCCACTGCATATAATCAGTTACCTAATAGAAGCCAACTAGGCTTATCGAGCACCTATGAACAACTTCATACATCTCCTATGGCGAGGCTGGGTAAGTCTTCCACCTGCATCACCAAAGAGACGCCGACATCGGGGTGTCTCCCAGTTAAGAAAACCTCACCACGACCCTCTTTTTTAAACTGTAAAAGGCTTTATGCAAAAAACGTAACCGCTATATCAATGACCACATGGACGTACATAAGTGGTATCCACAGAAGTGTACATGGTGTGTATGTGCTCAATATATGCAGTAAAATGACACGAAAAGGCTGAATGCATAGCCCAAAAACTAGCCAATAACACCTGCAAGTGTCTGTCAACTCTGATGTTTAAGGCCCAAAAACCTGCATAAATTTGTAGTAGCTGCTCCCACCAAAACTGGAAACCTTTCAAGAAACTTGTAGTTTTACAAGTGTGTCTGAAAACACAGCCCCAAAGATTGATATTTGTTGTCAGAGAAGTACAAAGAACACTCTTCTTGATGTTCTTGGACCTGTATGAAGAGAACTATGTGTGAAAGTACTCCAAAATTGCTCTAAAAGACACCCCAAAAATGCTTCAGAAACAGGCCTTGAAAGCAAAGAATGAAGCTTTGAGGGACCAAAACATGTTCAAGGTAATGTTAACCTTAGTCTTTCCCCTTCTTCAGACACCACAAGAGTGTAGCTTAGTGGTAAGAGATTGCCACGGTTAAGTGAGCTCTAGGGGGAACAGTACTGGGATCTCGGGAAGTACCGAGAACCTCTATCTTCCTTGATCATTGAGGTCCTCCCTCGCGCGCATCCAATGGCACCAATGGTGACTTTGGTGACTCGGATGACAAGGTATGCCTTGGTCGCTGCCTTGGTCGCAAGCCTTGGAGAAAGCCGAGAGAAATCCCAAGAGAAATCCCGAGAGGGGGGGGGGGGGTGGTCGCTTCGCTCGCACAAAGGGAACAAAGCTTTTGCCTCGAAATGCTATGATACCACTGAAGTAATTCGATGGCAATGCACCACAATGCGCTCTTCTTCTCGAGAGCTCCACAACGATATCCTCGGAGTAGAAAGTGAATTCCCAAGGCCACACATTGTACTCCGCTTAGAGGTTGTAGAATACGCAGAAAACACAGTACACAGGGAGCACGAAGACAAACTTCTTAGGTCTTACAAATGCGGTCAAACTTACATTCTGTGATTGACCAGACCACTATATGTTTTATTAAAGAGCATATACAAAGAAGTGTCTAGTGGCAATTTGGCCTTTCACATGGACACTAACGGTAGCACCTTTATGGCATCCTACATGATTCTAGAAAGAAGGAGTTATGGCCTCAATTTCCAAGTTTTATTGTTTTTGAATTTTTGTGAGAATCTTCATTTTTTGAGAGTGATAATGAAGGGTTAGGGGGCCAAGATCTTGGAGGAAAATCATGCGTATTGAGAGTATGAGATATATACCTTCATCTAGAGTCAAGGATTCTGTTAAGTTACAAGAGAGTGTAGGCTTTAGGCACCTCCAAAATAGCCTACTTTCATAGCTTTCAGATAAAATTTAGGGATTGTTTTGATAAGTATCCATTTTGGAAAAAGGAAATGAAGGGGGATTTTACATAGATTTGTGGGAAAAATCATGCATACATATAGTGTAGTGTATGGAATTAGAGGGAAAAAGAGTGCATTAGGTATGGATGGATGGGAAAAATTATACATATTGAGAGTATGTCCTATAGAATTCACTATGGAATCATTGGATTCATGAAAAGGATAAGCTAGGGAGGAATTTTACTTCCTCAAAAACCCCCTTTTTCACACTTTTTGAAAACAATTTAGGTGTTAATTTTATCCAAACTACACTTTCTGGGAGCAAGAAAAGAGATCATTTAAGAGGATTCCTATGGAGTAGTATGGTTGAGAAGGGTCCTATGGCATATAGGAATTCAAGGACAGGAAGCTACAAGTTTGAGATGTGAAAACCAGAGTTGCATAGCCATCCCCAAGAATCCTATTTGTCATGCACGTACTAAGCACATAGAAATCAAGTACCACTATGTGAAAGAGTTGATAGAGGATGGAATTGTGGAGCTATGCTATTGTCAAACAGAAGAGAATGTAGAAGACATTTTCACCAAGGCTCTAGGGAGAGAGCAATTGTATCAACCCTTCCAAAGCTTGGTATAGGACCAAGAAGGTAGTTCACTATAGGTGGACATTGAGGGGGGGCTGTTAGATATACTCAATACTCCACCTGCATGACACCACAGATGATCCACAATAGTCTAAGTTGTACAACTTGCATTATGAGGAGAAGCCAACATGACAATCTAGACATTTGTGATGAGGTCTACATGAGATCAACAATAGTTCTAGATGATCTATGTGAGTCTAGTTAAAGGCTAGCCAGGGCATATACTTTAGTCACACTGGAATTCCAGAGTGGTCCGAAATAACAGTGAATGGATCAGCTTGACCGAAATTATGATAACAACTTTAGTCCAGTGGAAGTTAGAGGTTTACTCAGTCAAGTGATTACGTAATTTGGGTTGTTTTAAAATCACAGGTGATCCCAATGGTTACACCTAAAACATAGAATAAGGAAGTCATGGAGATCATACCTAAATCAGAGGGTTGGCCAAGAAAAATCACTAAGGAGAAATCACGGATACACACACTATAAAGCCTTCATCTAGAATATGTCCATATCGCCATTGAAGCTCCATTGTGAGAGTGCGCAGGTGGACATTATCATCGTTGTATACTACTGCTGACAATCAGAGAATTTGAGTTCTCTATCTCTCTATTTGTGTATAGCTTCTGTTACTTTGTATTGCTTCTCACTTTTCTACCTGACTATCTTATTCCACTTAGTTATTCATTCTTGATTGTTATATATATTTTTCTAACGTGGGAGGCACTTGAAATTGTGTTTGGATAGTGTAACAAAAGAGAATTTTCAAAACAAGATAGCTTATCGATTGAGAATCACTTGAAAACATTTGGGCATGCTATGAAGGAATCATGGATGGAATACAACATAAATCATTATATGGTACCTTTTTTATCTAATATTTTGTTTTCTTTACCATTAATGATTATAACTATGTTCATCTATGTTTTGCAGCAGGATTTGCAACAGGTTCTACGAAACCACTTGCCATTATTCATCAAAGATTATGGTTGCCCATCTATATGGTCCACTCAGGGCCTTGAAAAGTCATAGTACCTTGCACACAATTCCTTTTTCAGAAACACACAACATTTTTGTGGCACATAGAAAATCAATAGTCTACAATAACTTTTCCATTGGTTCTACCAAATAATCTTACAAAGATTATGATCAAAGACAAATGTAGAGACATGAAATATACAAAAGGCTTTAAATATTCTATCCTAAAAAAGACAAAGAGAAATATATTGTTATTGTTAGTGTCCATGCAAAAGGTCGTCATGGATGTTAGACACTTTTGTATATGTTCTTCAACAAAACATGTAGTGTCCCACTTAGTCATAGATTGTAAGTTCGATCGCATGTGTAAAACCTAAGAAATTTGTGAATGAAGTCTCTATGAACTATGTTCGATCGAGAATGAAATCTGTGAATGAAGTCTCTATGTAAAACCAAAGAAATCTATGAATGAAGTCTCTATGAACTAAGAAAACATGTAGTGGCCTAATTAGTCATAGATTGTAAGTTCGATCGCACGTGTAAAACCTTAGAAATCTGTGAATGAAGTCTATATGAACTATGTTGTTTCTATGTATTTTGTAGGTCTGTTTGGAGCCTCATCGTTAGTCACCCAAAGCTCTATTTTCTACATTGACGGCATCATTTAGAAGATTTATAAAAGGGGAATCCATTCTAGTGCATCGCCCATAACATGATGCAATGACAATGCATTACGATGGATTCACTTTTAAGAGAGATTTTGAACTATGTCTTTAGAGTAGAAAATAGAGCTCTAGGATGACACATGCTGGGGCTCTGAATAGACATGCACAATACATAGAAACTACACAATTAATGAAGACTTCATTCATACCTTAATTTTACAAATGTGATCAAACTTATAGTATGTGGTTGACCAAGCCACTAATAGTAATGGTAACAAACTCCCACTAAAGGTCAATATGGCCAAAGTGAACTATGGGAGAAAATATAAAGAATGATAAAGGTTACCTGAGTGTAAGTATACAAAGTATATATAAATTGAGTCAAGTGGCATGGAACATCATAGAAAATGGAGAGCTACAAAGACATTTCACAAAGGGAAATGGAAAGGATAAGGAATGTTTTTTTTTCTTGTAATATAAATACAATTACAAAATTCACAAAATTGACAAATCTAGTACTTAGCTTGCCTTTCATCTTTACTATTGATTCTTCGAGATGTTCTGTGATGGTTCCTAGGGATTCTCTAATCAAAGGCATGCCAAAATGTAATAGTTTTTTTTCTGCCATATGGCTCGAGCAGTCTAGTATCATCCATGTTACAACAATGCGTAGGCTACATAGTTCAGAAAGTAATTGGTCCTTATTGCCTCATGGCCATGTTAGTAGCCAAAAACTCGAAGTTTTGAATCTTTCCCACGAGGATGAATTTTTCTACACTTCTTTGCATTTGATATCCCCAAAAATCATGCCTAATTGCTTCAAAAATCTGGAAAAGGCATGATCACATTAACTAAATTTACTATGTGCAATAAACATCTTGGAAAGAGGCAAAAATATAAGATAGTTTGAGAGGTTTGTAAGTGTCCTATTTCTCTTCTGATAAAATATTCATCTTGTAAATAAAGCTACAATGTGTTGATATGTGAAGTTTAGTACATGGAGGTCTTGGAGGATTGTGTGATGTGAATGATGATATCCCACAACCAAGTCGGCAGTGTATTTATACACTTTTTCAAAAGTGACTGTTTGATAGATCTACCTAATATTCTTCCATGTTTTTAGGAGTTACATTTGAGGTTTGAATTCAAATAAAGTCGTGAGATTTGGCTCTCAATACATCCATGAGATTCTATCAAAAGTCACCCTTTTGCTTTTGAAAAAAGTAACATCCTGTTTAAACTTAGAAGCAATCAGATAATTTGTGTGCATACATATGGCTTGAGCTCAAAGTTCAATGAAGTTCAATACTTATGGTGAAGCACTTAGGCTTGCCATATGTAGCAACAATATTGCTAGAGTGAAATGCTTGAATTCTCTAGTATTCCAATGAGGGGTGCTTGAGGATTTGGTTTTACCACATAGCCTCTCCACAATGATGGTGCCTTTCTTAGTATCTAGTTTTTGGTCGGCCTCAAGGTCCTTTTTGTGTCCTATACCCTATTGGGTAAGAGGTGCTCTTGACCCTCTTCCTCGATGGTGTAGCAGAGATCGTGTTGGATATATAGACCAAAGTGAAGGGTCTTCGTTATCATTCTTTATTTATGGCATTGTCAAGTTGATATGAAGCTATCCTTTATTTTCTCACAAATTCTATATATCAATTTGCACTTAGCCCAACCCTTGGCTATTGAGGACACATGAATCATTGCCTTCCCATTGATCTTCATGATGCCCATTTTCACTCTCTTTTCATACTCATCATAGAAATGATGAATCATATGTCTTTGATCCTTCAATACCTTATCAAATTTTATATGTGGATCAGACATTCTATAATAGATATGGAAATCATTTTCCAATCCAAGATCGATCAAGTAATTAAGAAGTTTCATGTCTGGATCCTCATCCATCGCTATTGCTACAGATGATTCAGACATTGACATTGGGTGCTTTAGCTCATACTTGTCTTGTTCAACCCCATTGATTGCACCAACACCTTTGTCTGTTGTGACATGTGATTCCCTCGAGGACTCTGTGTGATCTATGAATACTCCCTCTAGGACTTGAGAGGCTAAAAAAAAAAAAGAAACAAAATCTTTTTATAGCTTAAAAACCATAAAAATTTATGCACCGAATTAGCATGGCATAATACCTAGTTGTGAACTGCCACATGGCATGGTAGGTTGCCATTGAAAATCTTAACGACCCCTCACATATAATGAAATAATTATTGAAGATCGGACCCTTTATTCTTGCCATTATTTGAACCACTGCTTCATCCTCGGAGTATCCAGTGATTAGCTCTCAACATGTGAGTTAGGAATAAGTTCCTCTCACCCTATTTTTGTATTATTATCATTGAGATCTGCATTGTCATGCTTGGAAAACATAAACATCCCTTCCACATGACCAAGTTTACATTTGTTTACCTAGAGTGAATCAATGTCCTAAATTTTGAAGACATGCGGATGTAGTGCCACGTTGTTAGGATCTAAAAGGTGATAGAAGAGGATTTGATTAACCTAATGTTTAGCAATTAAATGTTTCAAAACACAGGAGAACCCAAGATTTTGATCATCCATTACGGTGTGACATCTATATCCTAAAATGTGAGCAAGTGAGTTCCGCCACATCCCACCCCTACACTACATCTTAAGACAAAATATAGTGTTCTACAACCCGCTCTATCTGTGTTTGTCTCTCTCCCTCTCTCCTTCTCTGTCTATCTCTCTTTATATCTCTCTATCACCTCTCTCTCTATTGCCTCTCTCTCCTCTGTCTATCTTTGCCCCCTCTCTACATGTATGCTTTGGTTTGCATCTACGTATCCAATTCTGAATAAAGTCCTCAGAGATTTCATATCAATTTGGAACAGACAGATTGGTAATCACTACTCTGATTCTATCAGCTATGTGCGTCTTTATGCTAGTCTCTCTACTCCTATCTATCCCTTCTTGATAATTTTCATGGAGCTCTCTAGCTTCATCGCATGCGGGGATGAAGGGAGTGGGCATACTCAGAATTAATCATCAGATACCTTGAAACAACTCGAGACTTGTGCATAATAATTGGGGTGTATAGTGAAATTCACATACCCTCACAAGAACACACAACAATAATGCCTAGCTAATTGAATGATGACACATGGCATAAATTTGGCACCCTACACACATTTCTAGCAAACAGTCATATATTTAGTGGATATGGAGACTACAACTATTTCATAGTAAAACTGAAGATTTTTGAAGGCCGGTTTGTGTTTTGAAATGTGAGCAGACCCTCTGCTTCAAAGTTCAATAGCTAACACACTTCAAAGTGCAATAGCTGACACACTTCCCTCTATTTCAATTTCTGATTTTCTTCTATTTATTGCCAATTCATCTTTGGTCAGTGAATAATGGAATGTACTAAAAAACAGAGAGGAGAGTAGGTTTGGGACCAAAACTAGTGGAGAAGATGGCAAAGAAAGAGTAAAAAAGATCACCCAAGTGGGCAAGGAAGGGGAAGCCTGCACATTTCCTGAAAGTGAGCGAAGAACAACAAATCAGGACGAAGCAGAGCGTTAGCATCTTAAGGGAAATTAGAAAGGCCTTCAAAGCAATAGAACTCTCCATCCCCAGAGCACCATTGCACAGCTTTGGAAGGAAGATTTGTGAGGATTGGTCTCTAAATAGTAAGTGGGGAAGCTCACAAAGTCACCACTATGGTGAAGGATGTGAAGATTTGGGAAGATGATTTGTCATTGATATGATAAACTTCTACAACCAATGGAGTGGGTGGACCTCAAAATCTGCAATATCTTGCATGTCCCACCTACACGCAAGCCCAAGGATGTTCGTATTATCATCCAAGGGGTGAAACATATGTTGGTATTATCAAAGGCTATGACAGGTATCAAGAGTATTTAAATCAACAGACGAGAACCAGAGATGATCAGATCAAGGTGTAGTTAGATGATTACCAAAAATGAGTTCATTCATTACTCTGAAAATAGGGAGGAGATTCAAAGTCATCATTGAGGATAAGATTATCAATTTAAGAAATCCATCAAATGTTCCACGGATCCCACCTGTGAGTTACTACTCTGTTTTCTAACGGAAGCCCCATCATTGTGAATATTAAGTTTTTTAATTTGACCGACTACTAATTGTGCTTCAAGTTTGCGGAGAAATGAAATCAATGTTTTTTGAGGAGAAGGATTTTCATAGTTGATCCTTTGATCTCTAGAGATCGAGAGCTGATTGATAGCAATCGTACCAAGGAACACTTCAATTATTGTTCTTCCATACTGTTTTAAGTATGTTCTATATCTTTATATTCACATTCACACTTCTCCAAATCATGAAGAGCATTTTGTTTTCCCTTTTGTATCTAGTGATCATTGGAGCCTGATGGTGATGGACCTCAAGGAAGCTAGTTGCTCGGTCTATAACTCTGTATATGCATCACATAAGAACTTTCCATTATAAGTTATGTTCATGCGTTAGTTTGAAATTCTCTAGGAGTGTTGTGCTTTAAAATGTGATGTGTCACACAAGTCAGTTTTGAATGTAAGCAGTCACATTTCAAAACACAATACGTACCGTTTCTTAATGCAAGACGATCGAGAGGATTTCAGTAGCAGTCGATGCTATCGTACCCAAAAACGAAATAGAAAAGGTAGAATCACAACTCCATTGAGTAAGTGATCATCAGAGAGTTTATCAGTTTTACCAAATAGAACTGTTCTAATCCTCTCTTTCAAGATATCACAACAATATGATTCTTTCTCATGTGGCTGGAGGGTGATAGTCAATTTTGAGTATGTGCTTCGAACCTTGATCAATGTTTTCCCGATATCTATGGTAGGTACTGTTAGATATGCTCAATACTCCACCCTCAAGTGACCACAAACAATCCATGGTGCTCTAAGTTGTAACACCTCCATTATGAGGAGAAGCCATTGCGACAGCCTGAATATTTGTGGAACCCTAATTTCCAAGTTGGATGAGGTCTATGTGTGACCGTTGATGGTAATAAATGATCTTTATGAGGGTAGCCATTAGGTTAGGTAGGCCATAAACTTCCAAGCCATTGGGTTGCCATTTAAGGCAAAAGTATAGGTCTTGTGGTGCCACGTGGTTTCCCCATAGAACCTTAACTAGGGGTGCAGAGGGAGGCTTATCCCCTTCTGGGGGGTTTGGAGGGGCATATCCCCCCGACCCATAGGGCCGAGATGGTAGGACTTTTGGTCGTGGAGATATTGTCGGATTATATATTTTTTCGACTGATTTGTATCTCCTGACTATGTTTATCTATACCGAATTCCCTTGTAAAAGCTATATAAGCATGGGCCATGTTGATCCTTATAGAGCACTACACACTAGTAAGCCCTTTGTTTAGACTCTATCTAGATTGCCATCTAAGCTCCACATTGGGATCGCACAGGTGGACAACACCATCATTGTAGTTGCATTGCTCTTTGCAATTTTGAGAATTTAAGTTCTCTATCTCTCAGTCTGCATTTATCTTTTTCTACGTTTTTCTCTCAACTCTTTCTACTCATCTATTCCAATGTGCTATTATTTTCTTACAGGTACTTCTTTACTTCTTCTTACAATTCAAGTTTTTGTTTAAGATTCATTAAAGTCTACATTTATGATGAATGAGGATAATTACAATACTAAATACATCATGTTATTTTGAGTGAATTCAGCACTTCAAAAGGCAAAAACGTATGTTGAGGAAGACATGAAATCCTATGGCTCTAGTTCACAGAAGGACATGATAAACTCTATGTTGATATATTTCGATAATG
The DNA here is from genome assembly GCA_020310875.1 of Ceratopteris richardii. NCBI lineage: Eukaryota > Viridiplantae > Streptophyta > Polypodiopsida > Polypodiales > Pteridaceae > Ceratopteris > Ceratopteris richardii. The sequence goes on from CM035419.1 coordinate 126,037,995, forward strand.
ATGCGTGTAAACACACTTATGACCATCTGGGCACTTTTTTTTCCTCTTTAGAAGGTTTTTTCCCCCCGACTTGTATATAGGTCTGTAACTCTAATAGTCACTTATCTTTTGTACATTCAGTTGGTAATACATTCAATATTGTGTTGTACTTCAAGCCTCTTCTTCTTCCTTGTGCTATTCATGTGCTTTCGCAAACCTCAAACTCTAATAATTGGTTTGTGTCGTCCACACACTAAACACATTTTGGTTAGTTGTTATGTTCTTTTTGTGGAAGATGCAATTCATGCATTACTCTCTTGTACCAAAGAGGGAGACATCAATTAGCTCCAAGGATGTGTATAATACTTTGACCCCTCTTTTTATAGGTGGATAATAAAAATCTAGTCCAAATGAGGCAATTTCTCAACCTTTATAGGTTCCACATGATGATCTAGATCATTCCAATTGTGATGCAAATTTGCATGATGCACATATTGATGACATGGTTGATATAGAGGAGGCAAAAAATATGTCTACATGGTTGGTGTAGACTTTGATAGATAGCAAATTGGATGCACCTCTATCATATCATACTTATTTAGGCTCTCATTGTGCCTCTTTTGCATCAAATTGTCATGCAATGGTTGCTTCAACCCTATGGTTTTGTGCAGAAAGTAATTGATAACAAAGTATGCAGGCTGACAAAGACATCATATGCCTGGAAGCAAGCACCACATGCTTGGTACGAAAAGATACATGCCTACTTGATTGCACATGGTTTCATGAATAGGCCAACTAAGAGCAACTTATATGTTAAGTGTGCAGATGATGTAGTTATGATCATTGTTGTATATGTTGATAACAAGTTGTTCACTGGACCTAATGAGAAGCATATTTCTAAATTTAAGGCAATTTTCATGCCTCTTTTGAGATGTTAGATTTGGGACATTTGGATCATTATTTGGGCATTCGTTTTATGCAAGTTGATGGGGGAATAGCTTTGTGTAAAAAAAAATATATTGATACATTATTGCAGCATTTTGGCCTTGAAGACTGCAAACCTATAGCAACTCCTATGGAAACAAGTTTACAATTGAGTCTTCATGATGCTAGAAATGCATTTGATGTTGTTCTCTATCACCAAGCTATTGTATGCTTGATTTACTTATGCATAACTTGGCTTGATATTCAATTTGTTGTCTCTCATATAAGCATGTTTATGCATTGCTTAGGTGTCAAGCATTGGCAAGCACTTAAGTGCATCTTTCACTACTTGAGTGGTACTTGGTTGCTTGGATTGCTTTATCCCAAGAGGGGATCATTACCATCAGATTTATATGCTTTTTTTTTAATCTTACTGTGCTAGTTCCTATGACTCTCATGTGTTCAAGAGTGGTTTTTTCTTCATGCTTCATAGCTCATGCATATCTTGGTTGAGAAAGAAGTAGCTTGATGTGTTCACTTCTAGTTGTCACATTGAGTATAGGGCAAGTTTCACAATGACTGTTGAGTGTGTGTGGCTCAGATTCCTTTTGATTGATTTGGGTGTTGCTGAGTCTTCTTCCATCAGTATCTTCACTTACAATCAGAGCGCATTGGCAGCTATGAGGAACTATATGTTCCATGCTCACACTAAGCACATCCAGGTGCACTATCATTATGTCATGGACAAGTTGTCTACTAGAGAGATCAGTTTGGCATATGTGCCCACAGAGGATAATGTTGTAGACCTTTTCACAAAGGCTCTGCTTAGGGAGAAGACTGAAGTTTTCTGCAAAGCTTTCGACATACTTTCTTTTGTGGATTGATCTCTTTCCACAAAGCTTGGAACTTCCTTATACACGAGTGCCATCTTCTTGTTCATTGCATCACTTCGTGGGGAAAGTTTTTGATATATCTCAGTAGTGATGTGTATGAACAAACTTACGATTGTCAAGGCACTTTTTTCCCTATTTAGAAGGTGTTTTCCCTTCGGCTTGTATATATAGCTATAACCTTAAGGGGTCACTTATCTTTTGTACATCCTCTTGGTAATACATTTAGTATTGTGTTGTGCTCCAAGATTCTTCTTCTTCTTTGTGCCCTTAGTGTGCTTCCATAGACCTCAAACTCTAACACTATGAAGCAAATGGAAAACTTTGAAGAGATAGGAGATAATCATTTATATTATCAATAGAAACATTTGGAATTTAACCAAGACCAATAGCAACAACAGTAGGAGGAGCATCAAGAAGGAGCATCAAGAAAGCCATCAAGGAGAGTAAGAACAATGGGAAGAAGAACATGAAGAAAATAGAGAACATTAGAAACAAAAAGAATAAGAATCACAACAATATCAAGAACAAAAATGAGAAGAGCAAGAGCAACAATAATTGTAGGAACATAAAAAACAATGAAAACCACAACAACAACAATAATAGGAACAAGAAGAGGGAGAAATGCATCAAGAATGAAAGCAAAAACATGAAAACCAACATCAACAACATGGAAAATAGCAACATCATCAAGATTAAAAACGAGATGAAGAGCAACATCAACATAGAGAGCAGAAATACCATCAACAAGAGCATCAAGTTGAGGAGCAACAACATCATGAAGCTAAAGAAAGACAGGATGAGGGCCAAGATGAGAAAGAACAAAAACAAAACAAAAAACAACAACTAGAGCAAGAAAAACAAAAATATAATGAAGTGGCACAAGCAAAAACTAACGGACAACCAAAGAAAAAGTAAAGGCAAAAAACAAAAAAGTAAAAGGGGGAGATAAAAGAGGGCAATGTTAAAGAGCTTTGGTGAAAATATCAGCAACCTACTCATCTGTTCTCACATAAACAAGATCAATATCACCTGCTAATACTTTCTCTCTGATGAAGTGATAATGTACCTCAATATGCTTTGTTATAGCATGGAAAATAGGGTTCCGTGCTAACTGTATGATGCTAAGATGATCAAAATAGATAGTGATAGGCTTTTGCACTTCCACACCTAAATCTGCAAGTAACATCTCCAACCATGATGCCTCACATGCTGCCATTGCAGCACCTCTATACTTAGCCTGTGTACTAGACAAAGCAACAGTGGGTTGCTTTTTGCTACTCCATGTAACAGCTCCACTCCCAAGTGAGAATAGAAAGCCGCTAGTAGATCTTCTATCATGAATGCTACCAGCCCAATCTGCATTGGTGTATCCATAAACCTGCAAATTTACATCGGTCTCATAAAACAATGCATAATCCAAAGTAGCACTCACATAACGTAGAGTGAACCTCAGAGCATCCAAATGTGGCTTCCTGGGAACCTGCATAAATTGACTTTCAAGTCCAACAACATAGCTTAGATCAGGCCTTGTAATTGTGAGATATATAAGACTTCCCATAATTTTCCTATACATAGTAGCATTTTCCAATGCTTCACCTGACGTAGTATCCAACTTCAAATTCTGATCCAATGGCATAGAAATTGGCTTACAACCAGCCATACCATACTTTTGCAGCATATTCAAGGCATATTGCCTTTGTGACATCCATATACATATTTTTGTATGTATAAACTCAATGCCCAAGAAATAGCGCAACACACCAAGATCTTTCATGTCAAATTCCTACATAAGAAGTTGCTTTACCTCTTTGATGCTTCCTTCATTATCACCACCTACAATCAAGTCATCAACATAAATAGCCACAATAGTGATGCCATCATCAGCCTTCCTTGCATATAGTGAGTGATCTGCATCACACATAGAAAACCCAATGCTGGTTAAGTAATTAGCAATCCTTGCATGCCATGCATGAGGGGCTTGCTTCAGCCCATACAAAGCCTTTTGCAACCTGCAAACATATTCTGGATGCTTTGAATCTTCATATCCTTGTGGCTGGTCCATATATACTTCTTCCTATAACTCATCATGTAGGAAAGCATTCTTCACATCCATATGATGCAAGTCCATCCTTTTGCTGTAGCTAATGCAACAAGTGTCCTGACCGTAGACATTTTAGCTATAGGGCTGAATGTTTCCTCATAATCAATGCCATATGCCTATGCATATCTTTTAGCTACCAATCATGCTTTATACCTGCTTATGCTACCATCAGCATTATGCTTTACCTTGTAAACCCATTTGCAGCCTATGGGTTTCTTTCCTTGCGGCAATGGAACTAGCTTCCATGTATCATTTCCATAAAGTGCAGCCATCTCCTCATCCATAGCTTTTTCCCAATCTACAATTCCAATTGCATCTTCAAAGAAAGAAGGTTCAGCATCTTGTATTACCTTTGTCATGTAGGCACAATGACGAGCCATGTAACTATCATATGTGAATCATTGCAATGAATTCCGCATCCTCCCATATCTTCTTAGTCCTGGGTCACTTCTCCTTGTATCATCTGCATGTGCCCTTCTTACTCTTGGAGTCTTCACAGAGGGCAATCCAAGTTCCTCATCAAGACTCTTTTTTGAACTGCTTGAATCTCCATCAACATCTTCAAAACCTGCACATGTTTTACTACCAACAGAAAGCTTTCCTTTACCTTTCTTGGATGTATTTGATGAATTTGCTAGACTGAAATTTCCATGCAATCTTCCACTCCATGGATTTGAGTTGGAACTATTGCTTGGTGATGCATCTGGTCCACTCAAAACTTAAGATTTTGCACTTGAGTTTTCAGCATTTTCTTTGTCATTTGGTTCAAGATTCAGTCCTTCTTTCGCATCTGCATAGAAGCTTGACATTTCATCAAATACCACATCTCTGCTCACCTTTACCTATCATTTCAGTGGGTTATAACATTTATATCCCTTTTGCTCAAGGGAGTATCTCATGAAGACGTACTTTTCTGCTTTTGGATCAAGCTTTGTCCTCAATTCATCTCGGACATGTACATATGCAATATAGCCAAAAACTTTCATATGTGATAAGTTTGGCTTTTTACCTATAAACTTCTCTTCAGGTGTAACTTGGTGTACAACAACAGTCTTGAGTTCTGTTCATGATGTATACAACAGTATGCACAGCTTCTGCCCAATAACAATGAGGCATATTCTTCTCAGCCATCAAGGCTCTTGCTATTTCTGCAATATGTCTATTTTTGCGTTCAGCAACGCCATTCTATTGTGGTGTGTACCTGCATGAAAACTGACACCGAATTCCATGATTTTTCAAAAAACTGTTGAACTCATTTGACATGTATTCACCTCCTTCATCAGATCTTAATGTTTGAATGTACTTACTTGTTTGCTTTTCCACCATAGCTTTAAAATTCTGGAAGTGAGTGAAGACCTCGCTTTTCTCTTTCATGAAATATACCCATACTTTGCGTGCGTGGTCATCAATGAAAGTAACATAAAACCTGCAACCGCCCATAGATGTGGTCTTTGCTGGACCCCAAACATCTATATGTACTACTTGTAGTACATTCTCACTAACATGCTTGTCATGTGGAAATGATGCTCTTGATTGTTTACCAAATTGACATGTTGCACATACCTTTTGCATTTCTGCAACTTTGAAATTTGGTAGTCCATGGATAATCTCCTTTCACTGCATCTATTTTAGCCTTTGCAGATTTGCATGTCCAATTCATTTGTGCCAGATCTCTATATCAGCAATAACTCCTGCACCTTTTGCAAACATGGCTACATTCATTTCAGGAATCTTCACATTTAAGGTGAACATCCTACCCACTTCGTTTCCTTTGGCAACATATCGTCCATCCTGCTTGTACTCCTCTACATATAATCCATCAGCATTGAGCCTGACTTGTAATCCCTGGTCAACCATTTGTCCAACAGAAACCAGATTCTTTGTTATATTTGGAACATGTAGCACATTAGCAAGATGTTTTACCTTTCCATCCTCCATAGATAGTGCTATGTTTCCTGTATGCTCAATAGGATGTGATGTGTCATCACTTGTTTCAACATATCCAGGAACTGGTAATTTTTGCAAAGTACTAAACCATTCCGCATGATTGGTCATGTGATTTGAAGCACCTGAATCAACATACCAGACATTATCATTCAATTTTGAAACACTAACAGACATCCTATTCATCATGTGATGTTGAACCATAAACAACTTCTCAGAATCATCTGCACTTGTGGATGCATAGTTGTTTTGCTGCCTTCTGTTATTTTGATTCTTCAACCTGCAATCACGTTCAAAGTGTCCAAGTTTACCACAATTCCAACATCCTTTACTATCATTACCTAAATCATTTCTTTGGAAATTTCTGCGACCTCTTTGGCTCCCCCTGCCTCGAAACTGTTGTCTTCCTCCTGCATGATTTTGTTGTTGACCTTGGTCTTGGTTATTGTTTCCTCTTCCACTTCCAAAACCTCTACCTCTGCCTCTTCCTCTACCAGAGTAGAATACTTTCTCAGAACTAGATTTTCCTTGGAAGTTTAAGTCCTCACCAAGATTCTTTTCTTCAATAATCAGCATAGATACAAGATCAGCAAAATTTGGAATATTTTCGCTAGTCTGTATAGAAGTTCTGAACTGCTTATATGCAGCTCCTAAACCACAAAGACACACTTCCATCTTATCATCATCATCTACATTCATGCCAATAGATGGAAGTGACTCACATATGCTTTTGATTTTCAAGGTGTAGTCACTTACCGACATGCTCTTCTTCTCCAATGTATGCAGCTCGTTCTTGAGTTGCAATTTCCGTGCCTTTGTATTGGTCTCATACAATATGACCAAACTGTTCCAAGCCTCTTTTGGAGTCTTGGCATCCTGTATATGTCCAATCATGCTATCCTGTATGCTAACAGATAGCCAGTACATTACATTTTGTGCTCCTTGATTCCATTCCTCATATGCTCTTATCTGATTTGCAGTCCGATTCCTTTCTGGTAACTGCGGAGCATTTTCATTCTCTCCTTCGATGTACTTCCAATAGCCTTTTCCCATCAAGAAATTCTTCATTCTGAATCTCGAAGCATGGAAGTTGTTCTTGTCCAGCTTATCGCTCATAAGCTGACTCATTCCATCTACATTTGCCATTTCTGCAGCAATTCACAACACTGAAAAACACTACAAGCAGTACTTTTGCTTGAACACTGTCGCACTATGACGTGACAGTTTGATCTCAGAAAAACACAGTTTTCGTGTATCAACAGTACACGGAATCGCTTGAAATTATGGATCTGGAATATGTGAGTGTTGATGAACACAATGCAAGTTACATTTTTTGAAACTGACCTCGTTTTTCTGTGGGTCCCACCTTGCGGGCTCAAAACGGAGATCGAGATGGCTTCGAAACTTCGATTTGACAAAAACGAGTGATCCTAAAGGGATAACTGACGAAAATATTTTGAGGTCTTCTACCTTCACGCCAAATTTCGTAGCAACATTATTTGCAATTCTTGGAAGAACTCTGACAGCCGGTACAACAGCTTAGCAGATGTCATGTGTACAATTTGGATGACGGCACAATGGCTTTACTACTCATCTCTCTGACACAACTCTCAGCAAAGTCTCCACAAAAGTCATCTATCAATTTATTGGGCAGTGCTTGATGGTTGTAAATCATGGGAGGAATACACCCGTGCAAGGCTAAAAACATTGCAGCGAGTCACTACCTTAATCTCTCATGCACTTGACAGCTTCCATCTCTTCACACATTCAATCAACATGCAATCCATCTGTGATGAACCTTCCTTGTACAGAACTTGAAAAGAGGTGCTCAGGGAGAAACTCAAGACTAATGCATGTGTTGTCATACAAAAAAATTAAGTGTGCATATTCACTTTCCCCCGACCATTATACCTGCACCCTTTCCTTCGATCCCCTTCTTTAGCGACCAGGATGTTCAGGCCCTTTGAACCGGACGCCCGCAGCAACAAAGTGGTAGCACAGCTTCCACAGATGCCCCCAATCGATCACGCAACCAGACCTCGATCGCCTTTGCAGCTTTCATGCCATCAATTCCCGTAAGTGCAGATCATCTCCCCCTTGCTTCAGCCTTGCAGAACTTTCTCACTCACTATGGTGCTTGTTTCTCTCTTCAGAATGATCGAACAAGCTGCTAACCATCCCTATACTTCAATAATCGAGCATCTAGCTAACTAACCCCACTGTTCTTCAATAGTTGAGCAGCTAGCTCTTTTTTGGGCAAGGAGCACCCATTTTATAGAATGGGGAGGGCAGAGGGGTCAGATACCATGTTGACCACACGTGGGCTGCACAAGCTTTGGGTGCACGTGGGGGTTTGAGGTTTGTAGGAGTGGGTGTCAGGGTAGAGGGAGAGTGGGCAGAGGAGTGGAGGACAAATGGACAGAGGACGGCAGTTACAGGATCTGACAAGGGTCACGAAGAGAGAGAAAATCAAAAAGTGATAGGGGGGGTAGGTCCCTGGAACTTAGGATATGCCCAGATCTTCGTACATGTAAAATTGGTTCTTCTGTGCCTTAGCTCAGGAACAAACGCTATGCCTAGTGCAATAACTCTCTGAAATTCAGGATGTACCAAAATGTCAGGAACATGGTCAGGATCCCATAACTACATCAGCACCCAGCTTCTGCAATTCTGTGCATACGGCAACCATTCTTTCTGTCTCCTTGACTCTCCAGTTAGCAACATCATTGCTCTAACACCATCTGCAAACAAGGCAACCACTACCAAAGTCATACCAACATCAGGCATGCTATTCATGTTAACATCAATGCCACGGAGCCTCTTCCCAGAAGAAGCATCAATGGGTGCTCCATCTTTCACAGATAGTATCTGCTTGCCAATCTCATTCCTTACAGCTTCTATAATTCTCATGTCCATTGGTCCACCTGACATATTTGTAACATAGAATGAGTTGACTGCGTTCTCACCTTGGGTAGTAACTCCTGCATTTGCTATGGACAATCCATTCTGACGGAAAACACGTGTGATTTCTGATAATAACCCTACTCTGTCAGTCGTGCACAGCTGAAGCCTTATGCCTTGAGGAGATCTCCTTTTGATGGCTGCCTCCAGACATTTTATGACCCGTTGCTTTTCCCCTTCTGTATCTAGTGTGCATTCATCCATATGCCGAATGTAGTATTCCTGATTAGCGAAAGGTCCATCTGAATCAATTGTCCCATGAGATACTACATACTGCATGTCTGTAATAGTGCAAACAATGTCATATAGAAGCTTCGGGTGGTCAAGGCATCGTATGTTTACAACTGAGTAACCCTTCTCCACATAATTGGCGATTGAAATGTTAAGTTTTGAATCAACAGAACAATCGCTGAATCCCTCATAATCTCTATCTGCAAACATTATTTGATTAAGGCGCCTATCTTTGTGAGTAAGACCAAGAGAGAAATTTGTCTTTACTCCACGACTGTCTTCGGCTCCTCTAAGGACATTTTGTAGCTGCTCTTTCATAACAGTCAGTTTTTTATTGTCATTAATAGGCCCAAGGGTGTCATGGTCAGTGACATATACCACACTGGCTGCTCTTGTATTATGAGTCCATGCCTCAGCAGCCACTATATTGCAATTATGATTTGTGAGAACTGCAAATATCTCAGACAATAGTCCAGGGCGATCTGCACCCAGCTGCTTCAAGCCATCATTTAAATCTCCAATAGGCTTTTCCTGCATATGAGGGACCCCATCAAGGGTATAACTAGCACGTCCACCCGCTGCAGTGAGAACAGCTGTTAACGGCCTCATTGCAGTTCCCGCATTTCCAAGGAACAAAAGGACATGCAAAGATTATCAAGACGCCTAGAAAAGATGAACTCTCTAAAGGCCCCCCCAATAAGGCTGGGCTGAGTATCACATAGCTGTAACTCACAATCACAAATTTCTTCTGGCTCGCATTTTAGCTCTTCAGCAAGCAGCTGTAAAAGCAAATTATGATGAGCATTGCTTGGGCTTTTGGCAGATGTTTTTGATGCATTCTCTTCAATAGAGAGGTTTTCCATCTTAGCACCAGTCAGCTTGTTGAATTCATCCTTCACAGAAGTTGCAAGAATAGGTGCAAGATGTGTCTGCGTGTTAAGTTTAAAGCCTTCATTCACAGTTCGATCCAAATGTATGGCCAATGTTGTAATCCTGAGAATCGGACAACCAATCCTGACCAGTTCATGAAAAAAGGAATTGCTCTCTCCATTTCCACGCTTTAGCATTACTCTGCCAGCAACAGTCAAGTCTCGATCGAACCATGTGTGCCACAAACCACCACCATAAGTCTGCACTCCAACCTCTAAAAAGCCTGCTTTATTCACTTTAGAGACTGGCTTCAGTTTTGGGCAAGGGCTATCTGTATGTGCCCCGACTATCATGAAACCATTCCCAGGTTCATACAGTTTTCCAATGGCAAATGCGATAATAGTGGAATGGTTGCGAGTAAAAAATTATTTCCCTTCCTTCGTGAGGTACCAGTCAGATCTTTTCGAAATCTGCTCATAGCCTGCTGCTTTGAGCAGACGCTTTGCTTCATGCACAACATGAAATGGTGTTGGCACATCATTCAGAAAGGACACAAGCTCTTCTGCGACGGCAGAGTTTATTTCGTCCATGGTATACGTGACGCCCGTGTATGTGAAGGATTTCAAGAGTCGTGGCAAAGGTAGTAGTTGAAGGTCAGCTAGGTGGAAATTACAGTCACAAACATTAGGCTTGCAGTCTGAGAGAAGCGCCCTGTCGAGTGAACGTGTATCTTTTCACAACCAGCATTCCCCTGCTCCAAGAAAAGTGGAGAAACTTCGAACAGCTGCAGTAGAGTGCCCCTCATTCTTCGAGAAATAAAACAATCCTGCCGGCAATTTCAGAGATTTCATGTGCCCAGACACCCAAGCAGGTGCATCAAGCAATACACCGCACCCCGCATAGAACCTCTGCCCTTTTCCTGTTGCGCACCTGCACAACACAAACGGGGAGAGAGAGAGAGACCCGGCGAGGGAGAGAGAAACAGAGGGGGGAAGAAATTATTTTCCTTTTGTTTTTCTTTTTCCTCCATTCACCCACTCTCCCCACTCGCACGCACACATCCATTTTATTTTCTCTTTTTTTTTTTTGTTTCGTTTTGATTTTTGTTTTTTTGTTGTTTTGTTTTTTTTCTTTTCGTTTTTTCTTTCTTTCTTTTTTTTTTTTTTGGCACTTTACATGTGAGCCAATATTTCCATTAAAAAATTCTTCTACAGAGGCTCTGAAAATGTTCTAGATGAAACAAGAAAGGCTTCACAAGCTTTGACCATATAAACTTTTCCACTTTCCAACTTAGACCATTGCTGTTGGTAACCGCATGACTGAATCTCCTTCAACAACATTTTTTACATAATAGTAACAAAAATCTGCAAGGATAAATGTTTGCACAATTTCAGAAAGCAAAACAAATGCATGCCATGGTCCTCGTCCAAGTGCAACAAGTAATAAAGCACGACTATCAATGACCGTGTAAATCCAATGAAGAAAATTCAAGAACCTTGCAACACCCATCACAAACACATAATGTGCTGTGAAAGGTTTAACCACGTTTGTGTTCTGTATCATTCGAAGCTGAGGCAAAATAGATACAGTTTCCAGATACACACAAAATGCCTAGAGAATTCTATTGACAATATATTGCTTTGTTCCCGAATGCATGAAGAAAGCAAGCACAGCACAGGGTATCACCAATTTGAGAAATTATCGAGCTTTGATAGGTGTGTAGACCGTAGGTTATATCGTATCATATAGATCACCCCACATGTTGTGGCCAACGTTGCTGTATCTAGGATAGTGTGGATGTCATACTCCATGACAAAACTACAGTACAACCGGACAGCTCAAAAAGTGCTGTCAACTGCTGTGGTTTCAAGGAGAGTCCTCTGTCTGTCAATAGTCTGATCCACATCGTGAAGTGGAGCAACAACCTCTTGGCTTGTGAATTTCCCTTTTTCCCTTCTCAATAGCTCTACCCTTTCCTTTCCTCTCAAGGAGAGCCTTCCTATCTTTGTCAAACTTAAGCTCAGTACTTACCACCTTTGATGGATCAATCCCAACATCCATTGTGGCACCATTCACTTTCTCTCTCGTAATCTGTTTGATATGAATCACTCATTTTTTCTATAGTCCTACACCACCTTGCATCTTTTCCCTTGAAAAACACCTACAATCAAGCATTACCTCTGCAAAATGAAAACATATTACTGCATAAAAAACCAACAATTTATATCGCTAACATACTCCCCTCTTCTTGCTTGCGATGTCGTCCTCGACAAGCATTCCTGCAATCTCCCTTTTCACCTGTCACTCATCCAAATGGTTAATTTTTCCATGGAGATATATAAAACATAACCATTCACTCAATCAAGAGATGGGACCAGTCAACCACAAACATATCTATGTCATGCTCTCTTCTCATGCACAATCATCATGCATATTTTTCTTTATTCATTTATTGTCTCATCATGCCACCATGTCCACAATCACGTGCATCAATACATTCAAGTAACTCATCAATTACACCGTTGATCACATTCTCTCTTCCATACTCATGCATGACTCCTTTCCTTTCCATCTCATGCTCTTATGCAATAAAACCAAAGCAACGCAATGCATGCATGTCTTATTTCAAAACATGATTTTAATTGATGACAACAACATTTTTTTTTTTTCATAATAATAACCACCACAAATTCCATACCTTACTTGCCGAAAACCTTCTTGATTTCCTTTTCTTCCTTATCTGCTCACTCATCAAAGATGTTAGACCAAAAAATATGCAATAATAACCAGAGAACAGAACCCCAAAATGTCACCTAATCATATCGCATACAAAGATTCATGATCTTGTTTTATGCAGGCTATGTACGCACAAGCAACATTGAGATTTCCTAAAGTGCGGCCTTACCTCATATCCCAAAAAACAGATCACCAACAGATGAAGCGAGACATGAATAAAGATTTTTTAAGAAACAAATACAACACTACCGACCTTTGGAACAACTTGCTGATAAAATGAGAACAACCCGAATTGGAAAAATGGATTACAAACCAACCATTCATACATATAATACTTATACCTTTCGTTGGTATTAGCCTTGAGCAGATCGATCTATCAGCTATCATCATGCCGTTCCATTAGACACGCGCATGCAAAAAACATTCCCTTCCGGGCGATCGTCGCCCTCCTCCTCTCTATGTCTCCCCCTCAGGAGTGGGGCTATTTTTTCATCATTTTTTCTTTTTGTTTATTTTTAATTTACGAGTTGGCCTATGTTGCAATCGGATGTGACTCGTGGCCCTGACCACCCGGCCAGGTTGATTCCACCCGTCTACCAACACAACATAGCGCACAACGACATATATACATGACATATACACACACATATATACGTACTTGCCCATAGCGAAGCTGGGTGCGGTTCGTGGTCTCAACCGCCTGGTCGAGATGGCTCCACTTACCTACCAACCCGCTATGGCGCGAAGCAGCAAAACAGATATACACACAGTCGTCCTGGCCTATGACGAAACTAGCGTCGGCTCGCAGGCCTGACCACCCGATCAGGAGGATTCTGCCCACCTACTAGCCCGTCATAGCGCGCAGGCACACAGACATATATACACACTTTTTTTTTTTTCTTCTTCTTCCAATCATCTCCCATGTCCTGAGAGTTAGGGAGAGGCAGAAAGGAGCATCTACCCACCCAACCCACAAATCATGCAACCAGAAGTACACAAATACAAAAAAAAAACCCATGAAAGCTGATAGGTCGATTTCCTCTTGCCATAACCTACTAAGATATAAAGATTATATGACACAATTGATTAATCGCAATCACATTTACCAATCCGAATTCTTCTCATCTTATTTTAGAGTTCATTCCAAGGTGGCAGTGTTATATAAGATAGCTCAAAAAATCCCTACTCAGCCTCGTTTCATAGTTGGTGATCAATGTTCTCCAGGAGGTGAGTCGGGCTCTGCTGGAGGAGCCTCATCGTCGCTGTGAATTACTAACATATCGGCCGAATCCCAACGGATGTCATTTTCCTCATTGGGCATTTCTCGAGTGGAGTCAAAATAATAATATCTACCCTCTGTGCATCCCACGCATTCAAGCAAATATCTTTCGAACCATGGAATGTGAAAGATAACATCTATGTCTTGATTTAGAAAACATACCAACCAATGAGCTTCTTCCACATCATACTCCGTTTCCAAGTTCTCGACATCTATGTCCATACTGGCTAAAGCCTGATCCGAAAAATATACCACGAGGCTGTACAAATACATCTGGGTTATGTGATCTTCCATCTCTCACCTTGTTTCTAATATCCCTCAACGTCAACAATTTTCTCTTTTAGTGAAATAGAAAGAAATAATGCTTAATTTAAAAGAAAAGAAAAAACAAGACTAATATGCATATATGTGCAAATCCCCCCACTCGCATGCTATTTTTTCATTTTCTGCCTATCACTCTTCTTCTTCTTTTTCTTCTTCTTGTCTCCTCATTCTCCTCATTCCTCTCTCTTATCATTACTCCTCGTCCTCATCTTCTCCTCCGTCCATTTCTTCTTTCCCATCTTCCTCATTCTCCTTCTTGTTTCCTTGGCTTCTCCCTTCTTTTCTTGACCTTCTCTTCTTCTTCCTCTTCCTCTTCTTCTGTCTTTTTTTTTTTCAATAACCTCATCTGCTAACTGAAGTATGGTTTGACACGAAGTAGGTTGATTTTCACTGTGGCGCATTCTCCGTCTACGTCCTGTATTTGTATTGAACCGTTTGAATTTACTTCCACCACTTTGAATGGTCCGACCCATCTTGTTTGCAATTTCCAAGGAAACTTGTAGTACTTGCTATCGTAAACTAACACCATGTCATCTTCTTGAATTGCATAGGTTCTGAGCTTCTTATCATGCTTGTCTTTTCGACTTCTCTAAATGGCCTCTAAGCTTTGTTGCGCAAGCAATCTCTTTTCCTCTAATTTGACCAATTGGATGTATCTTTCCTTCAATGATTCTTCCTCTCCCAGCCTGACCTCGATGGCCACCCTCAGTGTTGGGATTTCTTTTTCAATGGGAAAAATGGCCTCCTAGCCATATACTAGTGAGAATGGAGTGCTCTTTGTCGTCACTCGATAGGACGTTCGATACGCCCACAGGGCCTCTAAAGGTCGCTCATCCCAATCTCGTCTATGAGCCGCCACCGTCTTTGTCAAAATCTGTTCCAAAATCTTGTTGGTGACCTCCACTTGTCCATTCGCTCTCGGATAGTATGGAGTGCTCTTTCGGTGTTTGATCTTATATAACTCCATCAACTCCTCGATCAATTCATTAGCAAAATGTGTTTCTCTATCACTCACTATCTCCAGGGGACATCCGAATCGTGTGATAATCTATTCATACAGGAACTTGGCTACATCGATAGCTCGATCGGTCTTTAAAGACTTTGCTTCTACCCACTTGGTGACGTAATCTGTGCAAACCAAGATATATATATTAGACCTATTTCTGGAAGGAGGGTCAACGGGTCCCACAAAGTCAATTCCCCATTTCTCGAAAGGCTTAAGAGCTAGCACTGGGGTAAGAGGAGCCGCATGCACCATTGTCGGTTTACCCATCCTTTGGCATTTGTCACATTTCTTGCAATAGGTGTGACAATCTTTGAACAACGTCGGCCACCAGTATCCAGCCAATAAGACTTTCCTGGCCGTGAGTTCACCCGCAAAATGTCCACCGCAAGGTTCATCATGTAACACCCTTAGAACTATGGCCGCTTCTTCTTCCTCTAAACACCTTCGATAAATGCTCTCGTGAACAAAATATCGGTAGAGCTGTCCTCCAATGACGCTATGGTGTTTTGCAAGTGCCAACAATTTCTGCTTATCTCTCTTGCTCGCTTCCGATGGATACTTGGCTGTGCATAAGAAGTTTACTAAATCAGCATACCAAGGTAATTTAACATCAACCTGAAACATGTGACCATCAGGAAGGCCGTCGGGCACACCAGAGATTGATTCTTCATTAACAACGCGAGATAAATGATCTGCGAGCATGTGCGATTTCCCTGGTTTAGTTACCACCGTAAATTGAAATTCTTGCAAAAGTAACATCCATCTCATCAATCGTCCTGATAACTCGGGTTTGTTAATGATATACTTTAAGGCTTCGTGATCCACATAAAATGTGAAGTGTTTGCCCATCAAATAGTGCCGATACTTGTTTACTGCAAAGGTCATTGATAGACATTCCTTTTCTGTAGTTGTGTAGTTCCTCTCGGCACTGTTCAGGTTTCGACTTGCATAATAAATTGGATGATCCAACTTCTTTTCATCGGCTTGGCAAAGCACTGCCCCGACCGCGGTATGGGATGCATCCATATGCACATGAAACTCTTTTGTCCAATCAGGTGCTACCAAAATTGGGGCATTTACCAACTTCTCTTTTATAGAGTTAAATGCAACTTGACATTCTCCGGTCCATAGATACTGCTGATCTTTCCTCAGAAGATTTGTCAATGGTGCAGCTATCGAGGCGAAGTTTAATATAAACCGCCGGTAATAGTTGGCATGTCCCAAGAATCCCCTGAGTTGCCGTAGGTTTTGAGGGGGTGCGAGTCGCCCAATTTTTTCCACTTTATCCTCATCAACCGAGATCCCTCTTTTGGAAATAACATGTCCAAAGAGCAATCCTCTTCGTACTCCAAATGTACACTTTTCAGGGTTTAATGCGGTGCCTTTTTCAATGCTTCTTTTTAAAATAGCTTCGATCCTCTCCATCATGTTTTCATCGTCGCCTCTGATCGCAAAGTCATCGAGGAATATCTCCATCCAATTCTGCAAATAGTCTTGATATGCAGCTATCATTGCCCTCTGGAATGTGGCCGGTGCATTGCATAATCCAAATGGCATAACACGATATGTGTACGTACCCCATTCCGTGGTGAAAGTTGTTTTTTATTGATCCTCTTCATGGATTTGGATCTGGTTATATCCACTGAAACCATCTAAAAATGAGTACAATTTATGGCAAGCTACTCTATCCAAGATTTGATCAGTAAACGGCAAAGGGAAGTGATCCTTTTTTGTGCGCTCGTTCAACTTCCGATAATCAATGCAAATGCGAATTTTTTTATTTTTTTTCGGAACAACTACAATTGGTGATACCCATTCGCTGGATGCGATGGGATATATGAATCCCGCTTCCAACAACTTCATCAATTCCAACTTGATCAATTCCGAATAGAGTGGATTTGTCCGCCTAAGTCTTTGACATATTGGTCTGGCGCCTTCTTCCAAGTCTATATAATGCTGGCAAATTCGGGGATCAATTCCTCTCAAATCACTGTATGACCATGCAAAGGCCATACTGTAATTCCTCGGTACCACTTTTCCACATTATCCTCTCTCAAATATCCCTCACCTCTTGATATTGCTTTGATCGGAAAATGCTCCCCGATCATACGTGTATGATTTGCCAATAAATCATTCGTTTGTTCTTTTCCAATTGGACTCAATTTCCTTAGTTCCGCTTTTGCAATCCTGACCTAAGACTTGGGTTCCCTTTTTGTCACTACCTCTAACTCTTGACGTCTCTTTTGGAGCTCTTCTTCCAAAACCCTAACTTGTTCTCTTAATCCCCTTACCTCCATAGATGAAACTACTTTGGAACTTGATTCTTTTTCTGAAGTCCCTATGTCCAAGGAATTGGTAGCTTTGCTTTCCCTTGAGTCTATGTTCATCATGTAACAGTCAAGTTGACTTGTGCGTGTCAACCATCCAAGCAATTCTTGGTCCGAATCATCCTTGTAAGCTAATGGGTTCTTATACTCTCCCATTTTCGTGCTTTGGAATTTAAACAATTGCAAATTGAATCCATCCTGAAGCATATCCTTGTAGGGCTCAGCATTCAGGGCAAACTTTACCCGTGCTTTTTCTTGCTTCGCTTTCTCCTTTGTTTTTTTCTCTAATTCCTCCTCTGTTGTTGGCCTCTTGTCACTTGAATTTGAGGAAACTTGGATTTGCACGCGATCAGACTTTGGCCCGATTGTAATGAACCCAGTGCGCCAGTCATGCACACATTTGGCTTGCACAAGCCATGGCCGTCCAATTAGGATTGAGAAGGTCGCTTCTGACGTTCTCGGTCTGACTATCAAGTAATCGACACTAAACTCTAATCCTCCAATTACTGTGCTCACATTCTTCAAAAGACCAGCCGGTTTCACTTGAGTTTGGTCCGCCATCCTTAGGGACATTGGAGTCTCCTCCATGTGGGTTAGGCCGAGAGCCTTCATCATATATTCTGTCATTAAGTTGACTCCTTCCCCACTATCCAATTGAGGACCTGGGACTGCATATCCCTTAATTTCAACGACCACAGAAGGAGCGTTTGAATGGATCTGGGTTGTGATGCTCTGAATAAATCCTTGGACATCTTTTTCCTGTCTCTTCTTATCTCGAGCTTTCCTTGGTTTCTTGATATATTCATTATAAAATTGCTTCCTATATGTTGGGGAACATCTTAGCAGGGTGCCAATGTCCAAAGTAACTTCTGTTTCGGCCAACATTTGCACAATGTCAATTTCCTCTATGCTTTTCCTTTCCTTACGACATTTTGTAGTTTTTAATCTCTCTGGGAATGGGGCAATGCCTGGCATGAACTTCTTCGTCACCGGCAGAAGTATCTCGATTTCGTCTCCGTCTTCAATTCTCGTTGCTCAACAAGTCCCTCCACTTGCTCTTCTACCTCCCTATGCTAGGGTACCTTTTCTTTATTGGCCTTTTCACTACTTTTTTCCGCATCCTTCTTCATATATTCTTGAGTTCTCGTGACCACTGCCCACAATAGGATCTTTTCGTCCACTCTTGCCGGGGTAAGCTTCTACAAAGTGCATGGAAGAACTGGGTCCTTCTCGGGAATCGGGTGTCCTAAACACCACTCCTATTGTAGGAATTTGTTCTTGTACTCTAGGAGTGGGATGCGCTTGAGTCTCAACATAGTTTGAGGCTTCTACTGACCCTTTTCCCTTGCCACTATCGGCTTTCTTTTTTGGACAGTCTTCGTCAAAGTGGCCCTCTCCACTGCAGAACTTGCACATTGGAGTGTAATCAACTGGTTTCTTTTCATTTGGGCATCTAGTTTGAGTATGTCCAAAACCATGGCATCTCCAACATTGAATTGGACCAGTTCCCCTTCCCTGGGCCTGTGCTTCCCTTCCAGGATAGCCACCCACCTGACCTTGAGCACCATGCCCATAAGTCTGTCTGGTTTCCCAACAAGGTATGGGTGGGATGCTTTGAGCCAGCAATCCTGTGTAAGGACGCCTTTGGGTGTTTTCCGATTGTAGGGTCCGTTCTTCATAAGCCCTTTTATGATAGCATTGGTCCTCTGTATGGTTCGGCCTACTGCAAAAAGTGCAAAACCGTCTAGGTGGTGGTCTATCCACGAATACTCTTGAAACTGTGGGGCACTCCAAAGCCAGATGACCATAGCCATGGCACTTCCCACACCATGTGTTGGACCTAAACGCGCCCTAATTAGGGTCCGAGGTTGTCTCATGTTTCACAGTGTATGTTTCTTGGGTGAGCGTGGAAGCTTTTACTGCTTGAGTGACCAACTCTAATATTCGCTCCTCTGTCAATGCGGGTTTAACCTCGCATGGCGTATTGGTCGCAACTACAAAGGCCGGAGTGGTCAATGTAGGGCCTCCCTGGCCAAGATTTCTTACTGGTGCGCCCCTAATCCTTCCGTTGGCTCGTATAAGAGCTCTATTCTCCTCTGTTGACCCAATTGCACCTCCTCCCATACCCTAGCCTGCTCTTTGGAAGCTATCAAATTGGCGGGCTGCATGAGGCTTATATGTTGCTCTGCAATGGGATCCCTCAATCCTGCTATAAACCTCCTCTTTAGTGTTTCATCATTTGGGGCATTTACGCCCATCTTCCTTACCAACGTCTCCATTCTCTGGATATAATGGTCTATGCTTTCATTTACCCCTTGCTGTAAGTAGTCCATTTGTTGGGCAAGGCGATCTTGAAACCCGTCTTCGGAATTTTGCCAAAAAGGCATCTTTTAGCATTTGGTACGTCCCTCTCTCCCGAGGTGTCAGATTCCCATACCAGTTTGCTTCCTAGTCTTGGAGGGTTGCTGGAAAAATTCTTAATCTATGCCCTTGGTCTACGACTTCATTTGCCTCGCAGGTTACTTCAAAAAGCTGAATGAAATTGTCTGGGTCCTCATCCCAGAGGCCTGAGAATCTTGGGAAGTCTCCCAGATGTGCCGGAATACGGTAAGCCATTTCAAACAAAGGGGTGATATCAATGTCACTTCTTTCCCAAAAGTTTAGAGCCCTTGGTTTCAAGACTCCCTCGAGTCTCCTTACCTGAGCAGCTACTCTTCTCCGATAATATGTTCTTTCTTCTAATTCTTTCCGACTACTCGAAGATGTCTCGTATGATTCCTGCCTACGCCTTTCTCGAGCTTCGGCCCTTCGAGCGGCTTGCTCTTCTCTCTCAGTCCTAGTTCTTCTTGACAAAGAACTTTCTTCGCTCATGTACTAGTCACTGGGTCAGAGAGCTCAGCCAACTTGTGGCACTAGGCGAACCTATGGCACTCTCTTGTAGAGACGTACCAAGCTCATCCCCAGTAGGATCGCCAAAATGGATAAGGTCTTATGTACCAGATTTATGCAAATTACTGCACTTGTTTAGCTTTTGGTCCTAGGGATGGTTCTATATTTCCAATAGAGTTTAGCAAATATCCCCGGTTTTGACTACTTGGAAATCCCTCTTTTCCCTCTTGGGATTCTTTCTCTTGGTTGATACATACTCACTCGCGTTCACCCCCTCTTTCACGCATTCACACCCACTCAAATATATAATAGCACACCTCTCTCACATGCACACTTACTTCCACCTCCATGCATTCACTACAAGCCCTCACCTCTCTCTAACTCTCCCCCTCTCTTACCCTTTTAGCCTCACGCACATAAATTCACACTTCCCACAACCGCTTACATACATTCACACAGTGCACTTTCTGCTCTCCCTCTGCCTTTCTCAACAGAGTGCACTCTTTCTCTTCTTCACCCTTACTCCCTTTCTTCCCTTCAACCTCCCACACTACTCTTAGCTCACTCTCAACTCTTGCTTTTATTTCCACCTTCACTAGCTCTTCTCAATCACTCACCTCACAACCTTAACTTCTCCTCTTGTCATTGACACTAGCCCAAACACTTGTGTGCACACATTCAACCCCTCAGCGACACATGCTCATATGCCTATACTCAATTTACACATGCATACACGTAGACACTCATCCTCAGATGATTGGGTGCTCACAATCAAACAAGCAAATGCTCAAACCCTTGTGGTCAGGTGATTAAACGATCAAAGATTCCCACTCACACTCATTTAGACTCACCCAATTACTGACTCCAAACCACTAGCAAATACACACTCTCTACTCATCCAAGTAAATAACATTAGACAGTTAGGCAGTCGAGTTCACTACGCAGGTACCCATTCACCTAGACACCCATACTCAAGCAACCTTGCATAGAGAAGATAAACTCACCCTCAAACATATGAAGCACTCGTTTATACTTAACTATACTCACATACACCACTGCACTCGTACCCATTTAATCTCACACAAACCTACCAGCACACACACACCTGTTAAAATTATACCATGTACTCTATACTCTAGCTGGTAAAACTATGTACTCCACTATACTAACAATGTGCATTTCTGAGCTTGGGCTCATGCACGTTCACTTCCCTATATTGACACTCAGAGGAATATTGGACACGTGCCGGTTTCTAAGAGATTACCATGCTGATTGACATAGACCATTCACCAGTGCTACTGTTCCATACTGTTCCATACTGCTACTGTTCCATACTGGTTCAGGAAAGAACATTCTTGTTGTTATCTGCAGAAAACAACTTCATTGCACACACCATGCAAGGAAATACAAAACAGAGCTCTCCTTGCAAAAGACTGGTAAATATTGTCAACAAAAATACACGACATCCTGAACATGCTCTCCTTGCAAAAGACTGGTAAATATTGTCAACAAAAATACACGACATCCTGAACATTATTTGCAATTCTTGGAAGAACTATGACAGCCGGTACAGCAGCTTAGCAGATGTCATGGGTACAATTTGGATGACGGCACAATGGCTTTACTACTCATCTCTCTGACACAACTCTCAGCAAAGTCTCCACAAAAGTCATCTATCAATTTATTGGGCAGTGCTTGATGGTTGTAAATCATGGGAGGAATACACCCGTGCAAGGCTAAAAACATTGCAGCGAGTCACTACCTTAATCTCTCATGCACTTGACAGCTTCCATCTCTTCACACATTCAATCAACATGCAATCCATCTGTGATGAACCTTCCTTGTACAAAACTTGAAAAGAGGTGCTCAGGGAGAAACTCAAGACTAATACATGTGTTGTCAGACAAAAAAATTAAGTGTGCATATTCACTTTCCCCCCACCATTATACCTGCACCCTTTCCTTCGATCCCCTTCTTTAGCGATCAGGATGTTCAAGCCCTTTGAACCGGACGCCCGTAGCAACAAAGTGGTAGCACAGCTTCCACAGATGCCCCCAATCGATCACACAACCAGACCTCAATCGCCTTTGCAGCTTTCATGCCATCAATTCCCGTAAGTGCAGATCATCTCCCCCTTGCTTCAGCCTTGCAGAACTTTCTCACTCACTATGGTGCTTGTTTCTCTCTTCAGAATGATCGAACAAGCTGCTAACCAACCCTATTCTTCAATAATCGAGCATCTAACTAACTAACCCCACTGTTCTTCAATAGTTGAGCAGCTAGCTCTTTTTTGGGCAAGGAGCACCCATTTTATAGAATGGGGAGTGCAGAGGGGTCAGATACCCTGTTGACCACACGTGGGCTGCACAAGCTTTGGGTGCACGTGGGCGTTTGAGGTTTGTAGGAGTGGGTGTCAAGGTAGAGGGAGAGTGGGCAGAGGAGTGGAGGACAAATGGACAGAGGACGGCAGTTACAGGATCTGACAAGGGTCAGGAAGAGAGAGAAAATCAAAAAGTGATAGGGGGGGCAGGTCCCTGGAACTTAGGATATGCCCAGATCTTCGTACATGTAAAATTGGTTCTTTTGTGCCTTAGCTCAGGAAGAAACGCTATGCCTAGTGCAATAACTCTCTGAAATTCAGGATGTACCAAAATGTCAGGAACACGGTCAGGATCCCATAACTACATCAGCACCCAGCTTCTGCAATTCTGTGCATACGGCAACCATTCTTTCTGTCTCCTTGACTCTCCAGTTAGCAACATCACAAATTGCTGTAACACCATCTGCAAACAAGGCAACCACTACCAAAGTCATACCAACATCAGGCATGCTATTCATGTTAACATCAATGCCACGGAGCCTCTTCCCAGAAGAAGCATCAATGGGTGCTCCATCTTTCACAGATAGTATCTGCTTGCCAATCTCGTTCCTTACAGCTTCTATAATTCTCATGTCCATTGGTCCACCTGACATATTTGTAACATAGAATGAGTTGACTGCCTTCTCACCTTGGGTAGTAACTCCTGCATTTGCTATGGACAATCCATTCTGACGGAAAACACGTGTGATTTCTGATAATAACCCTACTCTGTCAGTCGTGCACAGCTCGAGCCTTATGCCTTGAGGAGATCTCCTTTTGATGGCTGCCTCCAGACATTTTATGACCCGTTGCTTTTCCCCTTCTGTATCTAGTGTGCATTTATCCATATGCCGAATGTAGTATTCCTGATTAGCGAAAGGTCCATCTGAATCAATTGTCCCATGAGATACTACATACTGCATGTCTGTAATAGTGCAAACAATGTCATATAGAAGCTTCGGGCGGTCAAGGCATCGTATGTTTACAACTGAGTAACCCTTCTCCACACAATTGGCGATTGAAATGTTAAGTTTTGAATCAACAGAACAATCGCTGAATCCCTCATAATCTCTATCTGCAAACATTATTTGATGAAGGCGCCTATCTTTGTGAGTAAGACCAAGAGAGACATTTGTCTTTACTCCACGACTGTCTTCGGCTCCTCTAAGGACATTTTGTAGCTGCTCTTTCATAACAGTCAGTTTTTTATTGTCATTAATAGGCCCAAGGGTGTCATGGTCAGTGACATATACCACACTGGCTGCTCTTGTATTATGAGTCCATGCCTCAGCAGCCACTATATTGCAATTATGATTTGTGAGAACTGCAAATATCTCAGACAATAGTCCAGGGCGATCTGCACCCAGCTGCTTCAAGCCATCAACTAAATCTCCAATAGGCTTTTCCTGGATACGAGGGACCCCATCAAGGGTATAACTAGCACGTCCACCCGCTGCAGTGAGAACAGCTGTTAACGGCTTCATTGCAGTTCCCGCATTTCCAAGGAACAGAAGGACATGCAAAGATTATCAAGATGCCGAGAAAAGATGAACTCTTTAAAGGCCCCCCCCAATTAGGCTGGGCTGAGTATCACATAGCTGTAACTCAAAATCACAAATTTCTTCTGGCTCGCATTTTAGCTCTTCAGCAAGCAGCTGTAAAAGCAAATTATGATGAGCATTGCTTGGGCTTTTGGCAGATGTTTTTGATGCATTCACTTCAATAGAGAGGTTTTCCATCTTAGCACCAGTCAGCTTGTTGAATTCATCCTTCACAGCAGTTGCAAGAATAGGTGCAAGATGTGTCTGCGTGTTAAGTTTAAAGCCTTCATTCACAGTTCGATTCAAATGTATGGCCAATGTTGGAATCCTGAGAATGACACGACCAATCCTGACCAGTTCATGAAAAAAGGAATTTCTCTCTCCATTTCCATGCTTTAGCATTACTCTGCCAGCAACAGTCAAGTCTCGATCGAACCATGTGTGCCACAAACCACCACCATAAGTCTGCACTCCAACCTCTAAAAAGCCTGCTTTATTCACTTTAGAGATTGGCTTTAGTTTTGGGCAAGGGCTATCTGTATGTGCCCCGACTATCATGAAACCATTCCCAGGTTCATACAGTTTTCCAATGGCAAATGCGATAATAGTGGAATGGTTGCAAGTAAAAAAATATTTCCCTCCCTTCGTGAGGTGCCAGTCGGATCTTTCCGAAATCTGCTCATAGCCTGCTGCTTTGAGCAGACTCTTTGCTTCATGCACAGCATGAAATGGTGTTGGCACATCATTCAGAAAGGACACAAGCTCTTCTGCGACGGCAGAGTTTATTTCGTCCATGGTATACGTGACGCCCGTGTATGTGAAGGATTTTCAAGAGTCGTGGCAAAGGTAGTAGTTGAAGGTCAGCTAGGTGGAAATTACAGTCACAAACATTAGGCTTGCAGTCCGAGAGAAGCGCCCTGTCGAGTGAACGTGTATCTTTTCACAACCGGCATTCCCCTGCTCCAAGAAAAGTGGAGAAACTTCGAACAACTCCAGTCGAGTGCCCCTCATTCTTCGAGAAATAGAACAATCCTGCCGGCAATTTCAGAGATTTCATGTGCCCAGACACCCAAGCAGGTGCATCAAGCAATACACCGCACCCCGCATAGAACCTCTGCCCTTTTCCTGTTGCGCACCTGCACAACACAACAAAAAACAATTCCCCCCCCCCGCCAACGGGGAGAGAGAGAGACGCGGCGAGGGAGAGAGAAACAGAGGGGGAAAGAAATTATTTTCCTTTTGTTTTTCTTTTTCCTCCATACACCCACTCTCCCTGACACCCACTCTCCCTACTCGCACGCACACATCCACTTTATTTTCTCTTTTTTTTTTCGTTTTGATTTTTGTTTTTTGTTGTTTTGGTTTTTTTCTTTTCGTTCTTTTTTTTTTTTTTTGGCATTTTACACTACATGTGA
Organism: Ceratopteris richardii; assembly: GCA_020310875.1. Classification (NCBI taxonomy): domain Eukaryota; kingdom Viridiplantae; phylum Streptophyta; class Polypodiopsida; order Polypodiales; family Pteridaceae; genus Ceratopteris; species Ceratopteris richardii. Next base: position 126,063,774 of record CM035419.1, read on the forward strand.
GCCAATATGTCCATAAAAAAATTTTTATGCAGAGGCTCTGAAAATGTTCTAGATGAAACAAGAAAAGTTTCACAAGCTTTGACCATATAAACTTTTCCACTTTCCAACTTAGACCATTGCTGTTGGTAACCGCATGACTGAATCTCCTTCAACAACATTTTTTACATAATAGTAACAAAAATCTGCAAGGATAAATGTTTGCACAATTTCAGAAAGCAAAACAAATGCAGGCCATGGTCCTCGTCCAAGTGCAACAAGTAATAAAGCACGACTATCAATGACCGTGTAAATCCAATGAAGAAAATTCAAGAACCTTGCAACACCCATCACAAACACATAATGTGCTGTGAAAGGTTTAACCACGTTTGTGTTCTGTATCATTCGAAGCTGAGGCAAAACAGATACAGTTTCTAGATACACACAAAATGTCCAGAGAATTCTATTGACAATATATTGCTTTGTTCCCGGATGCATGAAGAAAGCAAGCACAGCACAGGGTATCACCAATTTGAGAAATTATCGAGCTTTGACATGTGTGTAGACCGTAGGTTATATCGTATCATATAGATCACCCCACATGTTGTGGCCAACGTTGCTGTATCTAGGATAGTGTGGATGTCATACTCCATGACAAAACTACAGTAGAACCAGACAGCTCAAAAAAGTGTTGTCAACTCCTGTGGTTTCAAGGAGAGTCCTCTGTCAATAGTCTGATCCACATCGTGAAGTGGAGCAACAACCTCTTGGCTTGTGAATTTCCCTTTTTCCCTTCTCAATAGCTCTACCCTTTCTTTTCCTCTCAAGGAGAGCCTTCCTATCTTTGTCAAACTTAAACTCAGTACTTACCACCTTTGATGGATCAATCCCAACATCCATTGTGGCACCATTCACTTTCTCTCTCGTAATCCGTTTGATATGAATCACTCTTTTTTTCTATAGTCCTACACCACCTTGCATCTTTTCCCTTGAAAAACACCTACAATCAAGCATTACCTCTGCAAAATGAGAACATATTACTACATAAAAAACCAACAATTTATATCGCTAACACATACTTACGATCCCGGGTTGTGGGATCTCCTGTATCATCTCTAGTCCAATTTTCCATACCTATTGGTCCCAGGTTGTGGGACATCTTGTATCAATCACATATTCTTGTATCATTTTCCCTACGTGGGTGTTCTTGTAATCATAAGTGTATTTCGGAAATCTTGTCTACTGTAGTCAGAAAGCACAATCTAGTGCTCCCCTGACATTTTGGCAAGACTGCCTTCTATCCCAGACCAGACATCATGGAGAATGCTTATGAACAGATCATAGCATCACTTTAGAGTCTCCAACAACAAGTCAAAGACCTAAGTCATCGACGGACACAAATCGAGATGGGACATCTAGTGCATGTAGGTGCACTCCTCCAAGAATTACAAGAACACCCACATAGGGAAAATGATACAAGAATATGTGACTGATACAAGATGTCCCACAACCCGGGACCAATAGGTATGGAAAACTAGACTAGAGATGATATAGGAGATCCCACAACCCGGGATCGTAAGTATGAGACAAGATATCTGGATTACAAGAACTCCCTTCTAGGAGATGAACTGGATACACGAAAGAACTCGATAGGATCTCGTACTACGAGATTACAAGGGGACAAGATAAGATGTCCAAGAACTAGACTAGAACAAGGAACAAGACAAGAACTAGAACTGGAATTTGAAGAGTACTTACTTGGTGGCCACGACTTCTTGAGCTCCCAAGACTGGTATTGGCAAGACTGATTATGAATGTGGCCAACCCCTCCTTATATAGGTTTTCAAGGGCGGTTCCCAAGGGTGGTTGCGACTTGATGATGTCATTGACTCGAAGCATGGTCTCTGGATGTCAGAATCAAGCAAGAAGACAGTCGATCTTAGGGTTTTGGCCCATTCGGGACGCAATGGAAGCATTAGTTTCCCCAAATTCTGAACCAATCATGAGATATAGGATTCACATGGAATCTGAGATTCAAGATGGTTTCCTTTCTCCATGACATTACAGTCAGAGACCACAATCTAGTGCTCCCCTGACAAATACTGCAATGAATGTGGAAAGGAACATCTATTCAGGGACTTCCCAAAGAATCCCAATAAGACTCATGACACAACACAAATCAATGTGATTGAAGTAATTGAATCGTCAAGAAGTGACAAAGAGTACACAGTCCCATTAAAAGCTATCACACGAGCACAAGCCAAAGGACAAGAGAGAAAAAGAATAGACTCTGAACAAGAAAAAAAATAAAAACCTAGAACCCAAAATACAGGTAGTGGAAGACTCACGTGAGAGTACCCAACCAAAGAAGACCCAAAGTTGGAAGGATAGAAGGGAAAAACTTAAAGAGAAATGGATGAAAACTAAAAATAAGGAGGACAAGAAGAACATGAGAGATGGTAAGAAACCTAAGAAACCGGAAGTACGAGAAGGAAACTCACTTACGTCTCATACACAAGAACTAAACAACCTAGGATCAATCTTAACAAACCAAAGACCAGACGATTTGGACATGTGGTTAAAAGCTTACCAAGCGAGAATCACGACTGGACCAAACATAGATCAACACGAGAAACTCTACCCACAAGGGGAGCTAGAAAAGGAGAGACTTGTGATATGTAGAAAGCTCATAGAGGTAGCTCAAGACACTCTAGAAAAGACTATCCCTGTCCCCCCAGAGATGAGAATATCTGATAATCAATACAATGAGTGTTTTAAAGAGAATGACCAGAAACCAAAAGAGAAAGATAATAGGGAAGAATTACCTAGCACTCAAGACAAATCAACTTCCATAAGCCCTGAATTAGAAGCCGATTGGCCAAGAGAGTTGTGGGCCAAGATTCGAAAAGATCGATGGAAAAATAATGGAATTTCAAGACCACCCTTTGAGGAATTAGATGTTGAAGAAGATCAAACAACCCCAAATTTGGATGAAGTATATAAAGAAGTTTCCATGCTAGACCGAAATAGGGAGGAAGCACACAACATTTCGACCCTACCGAACTACATGGGAGAATTTGAGAAAGAATCCATAATCTTCCGTGCTCCCATAGTACGAGGAAAGGAAATTGAGTCTTCAGGTAAGACCTCTCACAATCTAATAGAACTCAAGAAGACCAAGGTACAATGTCGATTGACTGTGGAGGAATTACTACGTGCCAAGCCGCAAATATGGAAACAGTTAGCGGGACAGTTGAAGTTAGAGCATGAGGAGAATAAAAAAGGAAATAAAGAAACTAAAGTCCCTTTTACTATACAAATCCCTATGGATAAAGTTGGACAGTTTAGTGAAGGAGATGAGGGCAACACATGTTTACCCATCACATATAATGGGTACATGACCAAAGCCATTCTAGACACAGGAGCAGGTGTAGGCATAGCCACCAAAGAGATTTGGGAGAAATGGGGAAAGCCAGCCTTGCGACCAACACAATTGAAGCTTCAATTAGCAGATGTTCATGTAGAAAGACCCCTGGGAATACTGGAGAAAATCAAGTTACCCACCTGTGGAGTGGAGTTTGAACACACATTAGCTCTATGTCAATTTGGAAAAGCAAATAACTATGAAATGATATTAGGACGACCATTCATGAGACAACTCAGGGTAGTACAAGACTAGGGAAGAGACGTGTTATACCTACAACATCAAGGAACTACTACCAAGATAAATTTGCATACATTTGCATATAAGGATGTACCTCCACTACAATGGAATCCCATACACAAGGAAGAGGATGATTTGTCAATTCATAGTGCCAGTTCAAGTGAACAATCATGGATGCACAAAGATGCCCAATTATGGATGTGTAAGGAAGTAAAGAGAGAAGAGAAAAAAACTCAAATATGGCCTATCGGACATCAAAATTACCGACCTGTAGAGGACCCTATGTATATGCCTCAAGTTTTCCCTGATGAAGCATTCGATCCACACAGTTGGATGGAGATTTTGGCCACCTTGGATGTATGTGTGAATGAAGAGGTATAGGATTGATTCTCTCTTGACCATTAGGGGAAAAAATGAACCTTTCATGGGCCTTTTAGCTTAAGGAGTGATTAGTGATGGACCAATGAAAAGAGGGTGGTGGCCACAGTCTAGTCTCTTAATCACATAGGTTAGGCATAGGCTTCCCTTGTTTTTGTGGGGTCAAAAAGTACAAAACCACCTAAAACTCATGGTTTTGGTTACTTGAATGGTTTTGAAACACTTTGGAATGAACAAGAGCCCTTGGATTGGCTCAAAGATCCAAAGGCTAAGGTTGAATGACAAAAGTCAAGGCAATCTTACATTTGGACCCTTGGATCTATTTGAAATGCATGGTTGAGATTTAAGAAGGCTTCAAAAAAGCGCCTTTTAACATGATCCATAGGATGGATCCTTCGATTGGACAGCTTGGAGTGAATCTGGAAGATCTTGAGCACCCAAATTGAGAGCCATTAGATGCATGTTTGATCCTACGACTGAGAATTCTTGGTGCCTTGTTGATCCCAAGATCCTTGCGCCTTTTAACATAGGCCATCAGATGAGGGAGCAATCCAATGGCTCACGGACATCTACAGCCCAAAATCCGGTTTGCCGTTAGATTACCAAAGATCCAACGCTAAAAAAACATGCAGAAGGTATGGAAAAATGCGCAGTGAGATTCTCTTGTGTCCCATGACTGAAAACTCCCTCTCTCTCTAGTTTCCCATCTATTTTAATCCTAACCATTCAATTCAAGCATCTAAAGGCTAGAAATTTTTCCATTAGATAATTCAAATACACAACTCTGACAAATAATATTTTATTTGTGAATACCACTAGTGAATTTCTATGTCTCTCTAATCCCCTAGATGAAGCTTTTTAATTCCTGAAAATTAGGAATCCTTACAAGGCCCATGCAAGGCTCACTTTCTACCCTAATGCTCAAATACCAAAAGTGAATCCTAAATTATAGGATTGATTCTCTCTTGACTCAAATACCAAAGGATACGAGATTATATGCTTTCTAACTCCTTGTGGGTTTAGTGACCTTTTACAATGGTAATTATAATCCAAAGTTACAAGGGGTTGTACATATGAAACCTTCCAAATGTAATCTCAATACATCAAACTTATGTGAGGTGATCAAGTGTGTAGGCTTGGGCTTAATTGCACCAATAGCTCCCTCTCAAGCCTAACATGCTTTATCTTCATTGCTCCTTGATTTCTTGCAGCCCAATAATCAATTTGAATCTGTTCATCTTTGTTCCATCCAATGCTTTGGTGAGTGTATCTGCACATTGTAGATGAGTTGATACATAGGATAATTGGATATCCTTGCTTAGCAAATTTTCCCTAACATAATGACAGTGCACTTCAATGTGCTTAGTCCTAGCATGGTACACAGGATTACCAGCCAAATGAAGTGAACTAGCGTTATCTCCAGAAATAATTGGAGTGTAGGAATGTATCTCCAAGTCAACATACAATTGCTTAAGCCACATGGCTTCCTGAGTTGCATTTACCAAAACTCTATATTCTGCTTCTGTGGAAGATAAGGCCACACTTGGTTGCTTCTTGGATGACCAAGATATGAGTTTTGAACCTGCAAAAGATAGGCACCCTAAAGTGCTCCTCCTATCATCCTTGGAGCCAGCCCAATCTACATCAAAATTCATCTTTATATCTATGTCAGAAGGGAAGGGATAGAACAATCCCTCATTCATTGTACCCTTTAGATACTTAAGCACCCTCTTTGTAGCTTCCATGTGTGGCTTCCTTGGTACATGCATGAACTGACTCAATGTACTCACTGCATATGCACTATCTACTCTTGTCAAAGTAGCATAATTAAGACTACCCACAAGTGGTTGATAGCTTGTAACATCTTCAAGTAGTTCATCTTCATGTGAACTTAGCTTATGGCTGAACCCCTTTTCTAAACTTGCATACATAACCTGCTTTTTCTTCATCTTCAGAGTTCTTTTTAACTTTCTATATCCACCTTGAACCAATTACCTTCATATCTGGCTTCTTGGGAACTATATCCCAAGTGTGGTTTTCTTGCAATGCTTCCATCCTTCATGGCTTCTCTCCACTCTTTCTTCTTCTTAGCCTCTTCAAATGAAGAAGGCTCCTCTGCCATAGAATCTTTAGTGATGTACACAAAGTGCTTTGTGACTAAGGATGTATCATATCCATACCTTATGGGCTTCTTACTTTCTCTTTGTGATCTCCTTAAAGCTTGATTGGAAGACTCAGGTAGATCCTCAAATTGCTTGTATTTGAACTTGCCTCTTGACTTCCAAGCTTTGAAATCAATCTGCTCCTCATCTTCTAAGTTGATGTCCTCTGCTTGGTGTTGATCTTTTTAAATTAGGGTTGGAAAATCATTTTCCAAATCATATGGTAATTTGACTTTCCTACAATCATCTTCAAACCATTAATTATTCTCATCAAATACTACATCCCTACTAACTATGAATGACTTGTTAGTGGGATTGTATAGTCTATCCCTTTTGATTCTGATCATACCCAATAAATATACATTTCTCAGCCTTAGGGTCAAGCTTCCCTATGATTTGTGATGGGATGTGTGCATACGCAATGCACCGAAATATTTTGCAATGATCTAGTGATGCTCTCCTACCATTCCATGCTTCATATGGTGTCATACCATCCAATGATTTGGATGGAAGTGTGTTGACCGAATAGGTAGCTATAGAAATAACCTCTGCCCATAAATAATTAGGTAATTTTTTCTCATTTAACATAGAACTAGTTGCTTCAACAATTAACATGTTCCTTCTCTGTGCCAGTCCATTCAATTTATTAGTATACCTCATTGTTACTTCCCTATTTATGCCTCTGTCCTATAGAAATAGATCAAACTCATGTGAAAAGTACTCACCACCTCCATCAGACCTGATTCTCTTCAAGATCCTTCCTGTTTGGCTTTCAACTAGTGCCCAATACTTCTTAAATCATGTAAATACCTCATCCTTATGCTTCATGAAATAGAGGATTGTCCACCTACTCTAATCATCAATAAAAGGGACATAGTACCTTGAACCTGAGATGATGGATCTTTGCTAGGACCCCACACATCAGTGTGTACAAGCTCTTAGTAATCTTCATGGATGTATCCTTTCCTGTTGAATGGTTGCCTATGAGCTTTTCCAAATTGGCAAGCTCCACATTTGTAAATGTGAAGAGATGGATAGGTATGTGCTTGAAGATGAAGAGGTGTTGCAAAATCCTTGATCTACATCAGCCAAATGAACTCCAGGAGTATATGGTGGGCCCTTTTAGCTTGCCAATGGATGTATTAGACACCCTATGTACCTTGGAAGATCACTCTCAAAAAGAAAGATCAAAACAGATAAGTTGGAGTTAGCTTAGAGGTGAAGAACTTGCTATTTTGGTTCATACACCTGTCCAGTGTTTTGCATAATTCTCTAATCACAGCAACAATTAGCTTAATTCCTTTTAGGGAAGTCTAGTTAACTTAAAGAGCTAACTTTCAAGAGTAATATTATAAAAAATAATGAACCACACACTGAGAATGATGTTTAACAACTGATGACATCATCCCGATTTTCACGGGTTGCTACAGTTTGAGACTAGTGAGCAGAAAAATGAACATAACTCTAGATTTAAGCATCCAATGATTATGAAAATTTGTATGCTTATAATAAACAGTATGCTGAATCCCAAAAGCTTTAAATCATTGAATTTGGGCAAGTAATCACTCAGAAACAGCTCTGACAAGATAAGTAAAAAAGTCGGGTACCTGACAGAGAAGTGAAAATGAACAGACACTGTTGACTTCAACTGAACATAACTGAAGATTGAAACACCCAAATGAAATGAAAATTGGTGAGAATATAGTAGACTTATAGAGCTAATTTTACCAAGTTAAATCACTGAAAATGATGCACCAAGCTCAGAGAAACCATCTCTGCAATCTGACTAAGGAAACTGAGAGATATGGAAGTGAGTAGTACATTTCACAAGAACATGGAAATATGAACTCAAATGATCATGAAAATGAAAGTATATTGCTTGTATAGTACAATGGACTTACTGATACATATGTGTGCCTTGGAATCACACCTTGATATGGCATAAAGCTCAGCTCTTGGAGGTCTTCACATAGGTCTCTCTAACCACGACTAAAACTTCCATCTATTTATAGTTGAGCTTAGGAGGCTAACTTCCCTCAATCACTCTCCAATCAATTAGTGATTGATTTGATTCTCTAACTACCACAAATCACAAATTCGTGGCTCCTCTTTCCCTTTTTGATCAAGTGGACTCAACCACTTAAGATTCTTTCACTTTTACATTAAGTAAAGTCTTCAAAAGTTACAAGAGGTAGTTCACAAGTGAACTTTACATAGTCTTCATTTTAAGGCTTCTTCTATGACTTTGTGGGACTCAAGCCAATACTTAGGCTTGTCATAGACTTGCTCCAACAACTCCCCCTCAAGCCAAGTATGCTTGAGGTCTTCAATCTTCCAAGATTACCTGTAAACCAATCATAGCCTTGAATTTGCAAAGCTTTGTACCATCCAATGCTTTGGTTAGAATATCTGCACATTGTTGATGAGTGGACACATATGATATTTGAATCTGTTTGCTTAGAACCTTCTCTCTTACATATTGATAATGAACTTCAATATGTTTAGTCCTTGCATGAAAAATAGGATTAGCAGCCAAATGAATAGAACTCATATTATCACCATAAATAGTTGGAGTTCCAAACTCCAATCCAAGATCTTTGAATAATGTCTTAATCCATATAGCTTCTTGAGTAGCTGGCAAGACCTCTATATTCAGCTTCAATAGAAGAGAGAGCAACTGTGGGTTGCTTCTTGGATGACCATGAAATAAGCTTTAAACCTGGAAAGGTAAGATAACCCGAAGTGCTCCTTCTATCTTCTTTGGAGCCAGCCCAATCTGCATAAAAAAATAGCTTCAAACCTAAATCAGATACATAAGGATAATAAAGTCCTTCATTTATGGTTCCTTTGAGATACTTGAGAATCCTTTTGGCAGCATCCATGTGTGGTTTCCTTGGTGTGTGCATAAATTGACTTAGCACACTCACACTGTAACATATATCTACTCTTGTCAATGTGGCATAGTTGAGACTATCCACTAGACTTTGATATGGTGTGATGTCCTCTATGAGTTCACCTTCATGTGAGCTCAATTTGTGATTGACCTCCATTGGAGTACCTTCAATCTTACAATCTTGCATCTTGAATTTTGCCAACATGTCCTTAATGTACTTTCTTTGAGTGAGAAACAAACCATGATCTTTGTAGACAACTTCCAAACCTAGGAAGTAGGTAAGTGAACCCAAATCACTTATCTTGAACTCTTCTCTCATCTGATCTTTAATCTTCTTCATACCATCTACATCATTTCCTGTCAATATAATATCATCTACATATACACATAGGTAGATGATCTCAGAATTACTCTTTTTAATAAAGAGTGAAGGATCTGCCTTGCTTGGTTGAAAGCCTTTGTCCTGCAAGAATGAAACAAGTTTGAAATTCCAAGCTCTTGGAGCTTGCTTGAGACCATACAATGCTTTGTTAAGTTTACACACATAATCAGGATAAACTTGATTCTCAAAACCAGGTGGTTGTGCCATATATACCTCTTCTGTTATCCAACCATTCAAGAATGCATTCTTTACATCTAGTTGAAGTATCTTCCAATTCTTGGAAGAGGCAATACTAAGCAAAACCCTAATAGTAGGCATCTTTGCCACAGGGTTGTATAACATGTAGCCCTTTTGATTGTTGTCATACCCAATAAATACACACCTTTCTGCCTTTGGATCCATCTTGCCTCTAACCTGTGAAGGAACATGAGCAAAAGCAATACATCCAAAAATTTTACAATGATCTAAGCTTGGTCTTCTTCCATTCCAAGCCTCATATGGAGTCATCCCATCAAGGGATTTTGAAGGCAACCTGTTAATCAAGTAAGTGGCTGTAGATACAACCTCAACCCATAGATAATTAGGCAAATGCTTTTCATTTAACATGGACCTTGCAGCTTCAACAAGTGTCTTCCTCCTTTCTGCCACTCCATTTTTCTCAGGAGTGTACCTTGTAGTTACCTCTCTTTTGATTCCTCTTTCTTGAAGAAAAGAATCAAACTCATGGGAGAAGTATTCTCCCCCTCCATCTCACCTTAGCCTTTTTAGAGATTTACGTGTTTGATTCTTCACAAGAGCCAAATATCTTTTGAAACATGAAAAAACTTCATCTTTGTGTTTCATAAAGAATAGGATAGTCCATCTGCTGCAATCATCAATAAAGGACACATAATACCTTGATCCAGATATTGAAGCTTCCTTGCTAGGTCCCCATACATCTGTATGAACCAACTCCAAGAGATCTCCATGCATATAACCTTTCTTCATGAATGGTAACCTGTGAGACTTTCCAAATTGACATGCACTACACTTATAAATCATATGTTGTTTTGAAACATTAGGGAGTCCAAGTACACTTTGGTCCCTGCAAATTTGCTTTAATGACCTTTCACCAATATGTGCTAACCTTTTGTGCCATACTTCCAATTCTGTGAGTGTCTGACTACCATAATTAAAGAGAGCAATATTTCTAGTGTCTTGTAATTCAAATGTGAACAATCTACCTGCCTTTTCACCTTTTGCAATTCTTCTGAATCCTTGACTTGGATCTTCAACAAATGCTCCTTCTTTTGTGAACCTGACTTAACCCTTTCTCTACTATCTACCCAACACTTATCAAATTCTTTGTAATGGTAGGGACATAGAGTACCTTTCTGAGTAGGTTGATGTTTCCATCAGGTGCTTTGACATTGCCTATTTTCTCCACATGATGTTTTGTGTCATCTCCTGTTTGTACCTCATGCTTATTCCTTGGATCTTCTAAATCTGATAGGAGTGCCACATTTCCTGCCACATGATTTGAAGAGCCTGAATCTATGTAGAAAACATGCTCATCATATTTACCTTGTGTCATAGCCATGTTCATGATCAATAATGAATCCTCTTTGTTTGAGTCTTCTGTGTAGTTATTGAAGTCTCTCCTTCCTTTGTAGCCTCCTTGATAGTTTGAATGAATGTAGTTGTTATAGTTGCCATGATAATTGTTGAACCTTCCTTTTGAGTAGCCATAACTTCCTCTATTGTATCCTTTGCCTCTTTGATTCCTGGAATTCCTAAAGCAATTTTCAGTTGTATGATTAGTTAATCCACAAATAGAACATGAGTTGGAGTCTTGGGATCTCCCCCTGCCTTGTCTACCTCCTCTTCCTCTACCCCTGCCATGTCTTCCTCTACTTGCATAGTTAGCTTCATATGTACCTGCTTCATCATCCACTTTCTTTGCCTTTCCTTTGTTATCTTTGGACTTGCTTTTATCAGTGTATAAAGCTGAAGATTGATTACCTTTAGAGCTTTCTCCATTTTTGATAAGCTTTGCCTCTTGAGTAAGTAGTTGTCCAATGAGTGTATTGAAATCAGGTACATGCATGTCCATGTACAAATCCATAGCTGTGGTGAATGCTTCCCACTTGTCATCTGCCTTCAAGCCATTGATGACCTGCCTTACAATTTGCTCTTCATCTATTACCTCTCCAATGCTTCCCAACTGATCTGCTATGTCCTTGAGCTTTGTGACAAAATCAGTCATATTTTGTTTGGGAGCCTTCTTGAGAGTTGTGAAATCCAGCCATAGTTGATGCTTCCTAGCTTTAGTACTTGAAGAGAAGAAAGCTTCAAGTGCATCCCACACTTCCTGAGATGTCTTACAACTTCTAATGTGAGGCAACAAAAAATATGAGATAGAGTTGAGGAGATAAGACCTTGCAAGTACATCCTTGGAGCACCATGTGCTCAATCTTTCTTGCTCTCCTTGTGTTGGTTGACTTTTGTTCCTGAAACTTGGCATAACTTCATCTCGAGCCACATAACCATACAAACTTCTACCTTGGAGATAAGTTTCCATTCTTAATGACCAAGCTGAGTAGTTCTCTCTGTCCAATTTGTTAATTGATGAAGGAAATCCATCTGCCATGTTGTCCAACCTTGCTGTGATACCACTGTGAAGAGATGGATAGGTATGTGCTTGAAGATGAAGAGGTGTTGCAAAATCCTTGATCTACATCAGCCAAATGAACTCCAGGAGTATATGGTGGGTCCTTTTAGCTTGCCAATGGATGTATTAGACACCCTATGTACCTTGGAAGATCACTCTCAAAAAGATAGATCAAAACAGATAAGTTGGAGTTAGCTCAGAGGTGAAGAACTTGCTATTTTGGTTCATACACCTGTCCAGTGTTTTGCATAATTCTCTAAGCACAGCAACAATTAGCTTAATTCCTCTTGGGGAAGTCTAGTTAACTTAAAGAGCTAACTTTAAAGAGTAATCTCATCATAAATAATGAACCACACACTGAGAATGATGTTTAACAACTGATGACATCATCCTGATTTTCACGGGCTGCTACAGTTTGAGACCAGTGAGCAGAAAAATGAACATAACTCCAGATTTAAGAATCGAATGATTATGAAAATTTGTATGCTTATACTAGACAGTATGCTGAATCCCGAAAGGTTTAAATCATTGAATTTGGGCAAGTACGCACTGAGAAACAGCTCTGACAAGATGAGTAAAAAAGTCGAGTACTTGACAGAGAAGTGAAAATGAACAGACACTGTTGACTTTGACTGAACATAACTGAAGATTGAAACACCCAAATGAAGAGAAAATTGGTGAGCATATAGTAGACTTATAGAGCTAACTTTACCAAGTTAAATCACTGAAAATGATGCACCAAGCTCAGAGAAACCATCTCTGCAATTTGACTGAGAAAACTTAGAGATATGGCAGTGAGTAGTACACTTCACAAGAACATGGAAATATGAACTCAAATGATCATGAAAATGAAAGTATATTTCTTGTACAATACAATGGACTTACTGATACATATGTGTGCCTTGGAATCACACCTTGATATGGCATAAAGCTCAGCTCTTGGAGGTCTTCACATAGGTCTCTCTAACCACGACTAAAACTGCCATCTATTTATAGTTGATCTTGGGAGGCTAACTTCCCTCAATCACTCTCCAATCAATTAGTGATTTATTTGATTCTCTACCTACCACAAATCACAAATTCGTGGCTCCTCTTTCCCTTTTTGATCAAGTGGTGTCAACCACTTAAGATTCTTTCACTTTTACATTAAATAAAGTCTTCAAAAGTTACAAGAGGTAGTTCACAAGTGAACTTTACATAGTCTTCATTTTAAGGCTTCTTCTATGACTTTGTGGGACTCAAGCCAATACTTAGGCTTGTCATAGACTTGCTCCAACAATAAATCATGTGCTGCTTGGTCACATTGGGAATGCCAAGCACACCTTGATCCCTACAAATTTGCTTCAGAGTTCTTTCTCCTATGTTCCCTAGCATATTATGCATATTTCCAACTCAGACAAGGTTTGATCTCTATAACTAAATAGTGCTATGTTCCTTGTGTCTTCAATTTCAAAAGTAAAAAATCTACCTGACTTCTCACCCTTGGAAATCCTTTTAAAGCCTTGTTGGGGGTCTTCCACATATGCTCCATGTGAATCTGACCTGTAGACCTTTCTCTACAATCTACCCAACACTAATTAGGTTTTTGGTTATAGTAAGCAAATACAAAACTTTGCTCAAAAGCTTCATACAACCATGAGATGTTTTGACATTTCCAATTTGCTTGACTGAATGTTTAGTGTCATCACCTATTTGTACTTCATGCTTCCACTTGGGTTCTTCAAGATCAGATAATAGTGCTACATTTCCTCCCACATGATTGGAACAACCTGAGTCAATGTAGAAAAGATGCTCATCATCTTTACCTTGCTTGGATGTCATGTTCATGATGAGCAGAGAGTCTTCTTGATCTTCATTATAGTTGTTGAATTCCCTTATTCCTCTAAAGCCTCCTTGATAGTTGTTGTTGGTGTAACCTTGATTGAAGTTATGGGTAGTTGCCTCCACCATTGTTGTACCTGCCTCTTGTTTGTCCATAGCTTCCTCTATGGAAGCCTCTTCCCCTTTGGTTCCTTGTATTTTTGTAACATTCTTCTGTAGTGTCATTGTTGAGACCACATATGTTGCATGGTGAATTGTTGTAGGGTCTCCCCCTACCTTGCTTTCCTCCTCTGTCCCTACCTCTAGCACCTCTTCCTCTTCCTACATAATTAGCTTGAGAGGTACTAGCCTCTTCATCCTGTTTCTTACTTTTACCTTTATCCTTAGCTTTATTCTTATCTGTATAAAGGGAAGAAGATTGGTTACCTCTTGAGTTATCACCATTTCTATTGAGCTTTGCCTCATGGGTGAAGAGTTGTCCCATCAAGGTGTTGAGATCAGGTACTTGCATATCCATGTAGAGATCCATTGTTGTGGTGAAGGATTCCCACTTGTCATCAGTCTTAATTCCATTGATGATCTACCTCACTATGTGCTCTTCCCCTATCTCTTCTCCAATGCTTGGAAATTGATCTGCTACATCTTTCATTTTGGTTTCATAATCAACCACTCCTTGCTTTGGTTGTTTCTTGAGGGTTGTGAATTCCATCCACAATTCTTCCTAGCTCTCGTGTTTGAGGAGAAGTATGATGAAAGCACTCCCCAAGTATCTTGAGAGGTTTTACAATTTCTAACATGTGGTAACAAGAAATCAGAGATAGAGTTTAATAGATATGACCTGGCAAGAGCATCCTTTGCACACCATGTACTCAACCTTTCTTGCTCTTCCCTTGTTGGTTGATTCTTGCTCCTGAAGATTGGCATGTCTTCATCTCCTGAGATGTATCCATATAAGCTTCTCCCTTGAAGGTATGCTTGCATCCTTAGGGACCATGCTGAATAGTTGTTCCTATCCAATGTCAATCAAGGATGGAAAACCATCTCCCATCTTTATTGAACTTGCTTTGATACCACTATTGGAGGAGATGGTGGATATTCATAAGAGATGAGTTGGTGTAGCTAAAACCTTCTTCACACCTGCTATAAGTGATGGTTGGAGAGTGTTGTGGGGCTCTTTAGCTAGCCAATAAGCATAAGTATTCACATATGTTGCTTGCAAGATAATACACTAATGATAGGATCAAAACAGATAGGCAGGCATATGATTCAAGGTACAAAACTTGCTATTTTGGTTGAGACACCTACTCAAAGTTTTGAACCATTCTCTGAGTAAAGTAGCAATTAATAAAATTCCTTTTGGGGAACTTTAGTTACCGTAAAAAGCTACCAATCATGAGTGAAATAATCTAAATTGATGAACTATATGTAGAGAAATATGTTTAGCAAGTTAAGCTTCCATCTCGACTTTTACAGGCCTTGACAATTATAGATCAGTGAGCAGAGATTGATAAATATTTGATGTTCACGAGAAGCATTATTAATGAAACTTTGTAGGATTAAAGTAGACAATATGCTTGGACTATCATGCTTCAAATCAAGAGAAATGATCCACTATATAGTGAGGACATGCTCAGACAAATTCATTGTTCTGATGAAGTGTGACAGAGATATGAGAGTAGGAAGTAACAAACATGTATGTATTAAAACATGTAAAAGTACAATTTCATTGGCAATAAGTGATTGCACAATGAGTGAGCCATGATCTGAGCTCCTCTTTGCAATGAAGGTACATGAATATGACCTTTGAACCTTGATATACACGTTGGAATTTCATATCCTCTTTTATAGCTTTTGGTGGTGCCAAGGATTTGAATTCAAATTCAAATCTCCATCTAAAAGTGAATCCTAAAGTAAAGGATTGATTCTCTCTTGATGCAACTACCAAATGATACGAGATTATATGCTTTCTAACTCCTCGTGCGTTTAGTGATCTTTTACAATGGTATTTATAATCCAAAGTTACAAGGGGTTGTACATATGAAGCCTTCCAAATGTAATGTCAATACCTCAAACTTATGTGAGGTGATCAAGTGTGTAGGCTTGGGCTTAATTGCACCAACATACTTGAATGCATGTGCTTGCATACGTGCAATATAAATGATTCCAAAAATCCATAGCTTCAATCATGCTTATCATTCATGCATTTCATGCTCTTGTGCTCTTTCCTTTTATGCACAAACATGTGTTTTTCTTTCATACCAATCTCCATAGTTTAGAAATATCAACGTACTTGAAGGTAAATGTTTCACAACATCATCCACAAAACTTGCAACATGAATAATCAAAGTAAGTTTAACTTGTGGGTGATATAGGTGCTAACCTTTTCTCATAGAATTGTACCTAGCAAAAAAACGTTTCAGATCCATATCATCCAATTTCCCTAATTATTGCTTAGACATTAATGCATTTGCTAGAAAACCAAATAGACATTGATGAGCAACAGATGGCTTGCAACCATGCCAAATTTCATAATGAACTAAAGACTATGATGCTTTTGTAGGTGTTGACATAGTTCAATGGTGATATGGATGAATACACCTAGGACTTTCGAGGCATTTTTTTCCCTCTTTGGGAGGTTCTTTTCTTCCAAGTTGTATATAATTCTATAACCCTAATGGATCGTTTATCTTTGTTTACATTCACTTGGCAATACACTCAGCTTTGTATTGTGCTACAAGCTTCTTATTCTTTTTGTTGTTTTCATGCATCTAAGAATCACACAAAAATTGGTAAGCATACTTGCAATCATTAGTAGTTGAAAATAACTTTGTTACGTGGCATCTAAAGTTTAATTGGAGATTGTTTCAGCCTTCAAATGCACTCTCATAGTGTTTCTGTAGGCCATTTTGTACTTTTGTGCCAAACATTTATATGGTTTTTAGTTCACTAGTATAAACACCTTGAAGTTTGATTTAGGTTCAGTAGAGCTTTATTGGGTATTTCTGTTTATTTCTTTGAGGTATCGTCAATTTCTTGCATTAGGATATATATTCATTGGTGATATTACTCAATTGTGGTTCTCATACATGGATAATGAAACTTGATTTTCTACCCTGCCAGGCACTTGGAGCTAGAGCCATTAGCTTCCCTTATTGAGAGCTTAGGTGGATCCTCACATGAGTGCCACTTGGCACTCATGTGAGAGCCCATATGCCACACTAGCTACAAGAGGGTTCATACCTCCCTTTCAGAAAGCCCTCACATAACAGATACATACCTACTTGCTAGCAATTGGTTTTGAGAACAGTGCAACTGAGAGCACCTTATATGTTAAGCATGCAGATGATGTACTTTTGATCATTGTTGTATATGTTGATGATATGTTGCACATGGTCTCAATGACAAGCATATTTCTAAGTTTAAGGATGATTTGCATGCCTCTTTTGAGATATCAAATTTGGGACATTTGTACCATTATTTGGTCATTTAGTTTATGCAAGTTGATGGGGGAATAACTTTGTGTCAAACAAAATACATTGACACATTATTGCAACATTTTGGCCTTGAAGATTGCAAAACTATTGCCACTCCCATGGAAAAAAGTTTATGGTTGATTCTTCTTGATGATGGAGGTGCATTTGATGTTGTTTTCTATCAATAGATTATTGGATGCTTCATTTACTTATGCATAACTAGGCATGATATTCAGTTTGTATTCTCTTAAATAAGCAAGTTTATGCATTGCCTAGGTGTCAATCATTGATAGGAGGTTAAGTGCTGTTAGCTGCATAAATGGCCAGTATGGTGCTCATTCTTGTTGGTCAAATGCTTTGATTGCAGCTTAAAAGTTTATCGCAATGTGGCTCCATTGATGTCACACACTTGAAAGAAGAGCAGAAATCTACATAACCAAATACATGCAAAAGCTCTCAGAAGAGATGTCTCTATTGTAGTGTTTGATTGACATGTATACCGAGTGTGGTGCACTTTCCTTGGCAAAGCGAGTGCTTCATGAGCTTCCCAACCCAAATGAATTTCGCACGAAGCTTGCATTGGCTATATTTAGTCCAGACACAGTTGGCCCAACATCAAAGAGATTCTCTGAAGATTTAGAGAGGACTAGTAGTGGAAAACCTGAGACAGACCTTAGCTTTGTGTTAGATTGAATAATTGGGGGTGTGTGTCATCCTCTCAAAGTGAGAGTTAAATAGGAAGCAACATTATCAATTACTTTGAGGGACGGGGATTTGGAGGATTCTTAAGTGATCGACTTGATTTGTGTACATACTGATGAGGTTGGCCGTTCATGATTTGGCGGACTGTATGGATGCTTATTCTGAAACAAAGAAATTTTTATCATATGCTGACAAGTTATCTCTGATGCACGATCCCGATCGGGCAATTATGGGAGGTGATTCCCATGCAATTGATTCAGTGCACGATAGGGACCTAGCAGGGAAAGGACAGGAACAGAAGGGGGATTATGCTCCTTCAATACACATGGGAGGTGGCAGGAGCACTAGGAAGAGGAGGAAATTCGGGGCCATATAGGGAGAAGAAGGGGATGCACAGGGTGGGCTCTCTTTCATTTTGTGCTGGCTTCTTCGAGAGTCTTATGCATAGAAGAACGGGGGGGGGTCTCTCTGCTTTTGTGTGCAAGAACGAGCAGCATGTAGAAGGGAGAAAAAAGAAAAGCTAGACATCGAAGCTTTCAGGGGGGCGCGCGTTTCTTCCACAAGCGGGGAGCCTCTTTCAAGTTTTTTGTGTGCGGTTAAGAGGAGATCAACGGGGAACAGCCTGTCCTTGTTCTTTGCTACTGTGGAAGAGGAATTGGGGGTGCTTCTCTCTCCGCTGCTGGTTTCTCGGGTGGTATCCGTGTGCAACAGCTGCTGTGCAGGGGGAGAGAGGGAGCCTACAAGGGAGATAGCGGGCATCGACTGAAGGGGGTGTGGTGGCTAAAGTACAAATGAAGGCTTGGGGTGCCCAGGAGTGCGGGAAAAAGAAAAAGGTTGGAGAACAATAAGTAGAGCCAGGTAAGCCTGCATGATCTAACGCTTTCTCTGCAAAACAACTGATGCTGCATTAGCCCCTGCATGGTCATGAGCTGGCGAGAGCATCGCTACAACGGGTGTGGCTGCACACAAAGGGAAGACTGACATGGGGTTTTTTAAGGAAATACCAATAGAATCTGATGGTGTCCACAAATAAATCTGGCTTGTTATGAATACTCCACTCTCTGCGTGAATCTTGTTTCAGGAGGACATGTGAGCAAGGTTATTTTCTGATCCTGTGGTCCACAAAGATCTATGTGGACATTTCAAGCCCCTCCAAGTAGTTTATGTATGGAATTACCAATGAAAGGTGCACTTGTTTGCATCTAAAAGCGAATGCCCAATGATTTAAAGTATATAAGAAATACGAGTGGGGGATCTTCCCTTTATAAGGATACAGTGGGGAAGGTGTATGCGAGGTCACAGTGCCATTACAGATTGTGTGCACTTCAATATTGGTCATGTCTGGGTGAACACTATGCTCCCGTTGTGATTGCAAGAAGTTTCCTAGGTCTAAGGGCAACCGAGGTGATCAAGAGGGAGCATAAATGCATTATCAAATGTGTGATTTCCACATCAAGGATTCTTCTAGGACTCATGAAGTAGAACGTTCCTTAACTTTCTTTAGTGTTGTGCCTTAAGTCCAGGAAGACGCTCCCAGGTCCTATGAACAAGGGGCCGAAGACGGTTCCTCAAAGGAAGTGAATGTGCAGGACGATGACCACGGATTAAATCTCCTTGGGCTGCTGCTGTGGAAAGGGATTGAGGTAGCATTGCAAAAAGGGGGTCTGTCATTTTGATTGCTAAAGGTGATAGAATAGAGGGAGCATGGATGCTCCATCGAGTTGTCCAATCAAGCTTGAATTTTAACACTCCCCATGAAGCCTTTACTTAAATCTACCATACTAATGCTTTCTTGAAATTCAATAGCTTCATTCCTTCCAATCCCTTTGTAAACATATCTGCGAAATGATATTTGGTACTCACATGCTCCACCTTGAACTCCTTTACAATCACCTTCTCTCTAATGAAGTGTTAGTGTACTTCAATGTGCTTAGACCTAGCGTGGAAAACTAGATCCAAAGCCAGGTGTACAGTACTCATGTTGTCACACATGATGGGAATCTGCTTCACTTGCAAGTTTCAAATTTTTGAAGAACCTCTTCAGACACATAATCTTACAAGTGAAAAGGGCTAAGGCTCTCTATTTAGCTTTGGTTGAAGATAGGGCTACTGTTGGCTGCTTCTTGTATCTCCATGAAATAGTCTTGCTTCCAATCATGACTATATAGCTACATATACTCCTCCTATCATGCTTGGAGCCTACCCAATCTACATCACAATACTATTTCACTTGCAAATCTTCATCATATGAATAGAATGAGCCTTATAGTGCCCTTGAGGTATATAAGAAACCTCTTGGCTACCATTAAGTGTTGTGCATTGGGACTTTGCATAAACTGTGAGAGAACTCCTACTACATGATTGATGTTAAACCTAGTAAGAGTTGCATATCTCAAGGATCCTACAATGGATCTATTCAAAGTAGCATCTTCAATGTAATCTCCCTCATGTGCACTAAAATTTACATTCACTTCCAATGGATTGCAATCAGCTTGCAATTAGACATTACATACTTTTCTAGCACATCAAGAATGTACTTCCTTTGCATGATGTTTAAGCCTTCCTCTTTGTAGATCAATTTGATGCCTAAGAAGTACTTCAATGCTCTGAGATATGAGATCTTGAATTCTTATCCAAGATTCTTCTTAATCTTTTTAATTCTTGCATCATCATTCCCTATAAGAATAAGATCATCAACATAAATGCAAATGTAGACAACAAGATCATCTTCCTTTTTCAAGTACAATGATGACTCATCATCACTTTGATTGTTGCCACATTTAACTAAGTATTCCACTAGCCTTTGGTTCCAAGCTCTTGGGGCTTGCTTGAGACCATAAGGAGCCTTCTTTAACCTACACACATGATGAGGATACCTCTGATATTCAACGCCATTGGGTTGCTCCATGAAATAGTATCCTCTAGGTCATCATTCAAGAAAGCATTCTTCACATCTAGTTGGTGGATCTTCCATTTCGTTGAGGTTGCAATTGAAATGATAGTTCTTACCATAGTCATCCTTGGTACATGTCTGAAAGTCTCTTCAAATTTAATGCTATAGGTTTGTTCAAAACCCTTGGAAACTATTGTTGCAATTAATCCAAGCCTAAATGCTTGATTATTTATCCTAAGGCTCATATGTGCATTCCTGTATTAGCACATGAATGATCTCTTGTAAAAGATTGATTTTTTACTCCATGTAAAAGTGCATATATGGAATCCCTTCAATTAGGAGCTCTTAAGAGAATCTTTCCATGACTTATTTGGTGAGGATTTATAGCAAATCAAGTCTTAAAACTTTTGAACACTTTTAGGTAAAGATTTGAATTCAAATTTGAATCTTTGCTCCAACAGAAGACTATAAAAGAGGACTATCTAGTCTTGTGGAAAGAAGCAAGATATAGCAGTAATTTTACAAGAATTTGTGTGGCATATTAACCTCCCATTATAGCTCTACTATTTCCCACACATTTTTCCATCATTCATTGCCAATATCAATGTAATTTATGTGCATTACTACATATAGTTTTCTCATATCTCATATCTTCTACTCTATCATGCACCACTCAGAACAATGAGCTTCTCTGATCTCTTTCTCAGCTTTTACTTAATCACTTTCAGTAATTCAAGTTGGTATAGATTTATTAGACTGTCTACTTTTTTGTTACAAAGTTTTATTTCTATTGGCTAAGTCATTCTCGAGTTATGGGCAAAACATTATCCACTGGTCTGCATACTGTTAGTACTCGAAAATTTTGGGATGCATCTCTAACTTGCTAAGCATCATTCTCTTAGCATGTTCAATCATTTCAAGTGAAATAACTTGCAAATGTTATCTACTAAAGTTAATTAGATATGCCCAAAAAGATTTTATTCAATTGTTAGTAGAGAAAGAGAACTATTCATTTCTCTCAACACGTCTAGTGACCAAAATAGCAAGTTTTTGGTTCACAATGAAACTCCAACTTATTTGTTTTGATCCAATGATTTGAGGATCATCTTCCAAATCATCTAGGTGATTGTTTGTGCTTCCCAAAAATCTCAAGAGGTATACTTTGCACTTCTCAACTCAGTTTTGGTGTGAAGCAAGAATTTGTAGCACCATCTCATCTCTAGAAGGTGTCCACCATCTCCATCAATAATGGTATCAAAGCAACATCAAGGTAAAATGGGAGATGGATTTTCATCATTCATTGACAAATTGGACAAGGAAGATCCAGCTTGGTCCCTAAGGATGAAGGCTTACCTCCAAGGAAGAAGCTTGTATGGATACATATCTAGAGATGAAGAAATTCCAACCCTTAGAAGCAAACATCAACCTACAAGAGAGGAGCAAGAGAGACTAGCTGCATGGTGTGCAAAGGATGCTCTAGCTAGGTCTTATATACTCAACTCAAGATCTAATTTTTTATTATCTCATATTAGGAATTGCACGACTTCCTAAGAGACTTGGGAGGTACTATCTTCATACTTCTCATCAAATACAAGGGCTAGGAAGAACCAGCTTTGGATGGAATTCACAACCTTGAAGAAGCAACCAAAGAAAAGTGTAGCTGACTATGTGACCAAGATGAAGGATGTAGCTGATCAACTTGGGAGTATTGGAGAAGAAATAGAAGAAGAGAAGATAGTAAGGCAGATCATAAATGGCATCAAGGTTGATGACAAATGGGAGTCCTTTAACACAACAATGGACCTATATATAAACATGCAGATACCTAACCTCAATAAATTGATGGGGCAACTCTTCACACATGAGACAAATATGAACAAGAATGGAGATTCTTCTAGAGGTAATCAATCTTCTGCTTTTTAAAGAGATAAAAATAGGAGTAAAGATAAAGGCAAAGGTAAGAGGAATGAAGAAGAAGCAATTACCTCTCAAGTGAATTTTATAGGAAGAGGAAGAGGTACTAGAGGAAGGGGTAGAGGAGCAAAGCAAGGAAGGGGAAGACCATACAACTCTTCACCTTGCAACATTTGTGGTGATTACTCAACCCCAAGGGGAAATGTCAATCTATGCTTACATTTGATCTAATTTACTCAAAATCGATCCACTCTTCTTGCTTTAAGTCACTGAGTCATACTTGAATGTACCCCCAAGCTTCCTCTCACACATGCACTTTCGGTCTAACTGAATCCCATTCCTATTCTCTCTCCTACTCTTTGCTCTTTCTGTTCACTCACTCATGTACACCTATGCCCACATATGCACACATCCCATCTTCCTTTTTCCTCGTTACCTCTCTTCACATCCACACCCTTCAAGCTCGTCCTTTTCCCTTCTAACTCAAGGTTCTATTATCCCTACTCACTTTTCTTCCTCACACACACTTTCTCCCTTCACCGTCTCGCTCTTAACTCCCTTACACTTACTCACACTCACATATGCACTCATGCACACATACTCGTACTCACATACATACATATGAACTCATTTTTTGCCACCCTCACTCTCTTTACATCACTCTGTTCACTTGATAATACACTCAGTCCCCCCCCTTCTCTTATTTAATAGCCGTAGGAATGCATTGAGATGAGAATTGAGGCTGTCCTCTGTCCCTTTCTATTCATCGGCACTCTCTCGGGAATATGGAAGAGATGTCAAAGTTTCATGGACAACACAACCCATAAGAAAAGGCTATGGAGAGAAATAAGCGTTCTTTCTCCTATACATCTTGCTCTTATAAAGAGAAGCTAAAGTGTATGAGCAATCTTAATCCCACGAGCTATGAGTTCACGTTGATTAGCATGGACACACAAACCCTTCTTTGGAGTGCACAATGACAAACAACAGCTCATTCTACGTCGATGGTGACCATCCCCCTATGTACGCCTTAGGATTGCACAGACAGTACCATTCACACAGGAGTTCCATGGCATTCAACAAACGCATGTAGATCATAATCTTTAGGACAGAGTCCAAGGAAAGATTTCAGCATAACGGAGATCAAGGTTTGCTTGGAGATGAGGAGTACAATTACATCATTCTAGGCACATATGTACAGACGAATATCGAAGAATTAACCTTAAAATAAGGATGAACAGGCATTACGAATGAACCAACATCAAATCTACCTAAGAATTACCGAATGTAGCTCTCATATCAAGATGAATATCTCCACGCTCCATACTTTATGTATGGTCATTCGAACCAGTGCTTTCACATGCATTACACATAGCGGAGTTACATATATCATGAGCACATTCTTTAGTTACATAGTCCTGTAAAGATCATCAGCACGTAGCAAGCATATGCACACCACATACGTTCAATTATTGTTCAAGGAGAAACTCGGAACATGAAAACAAAATAATCCACTGATTGTTGCAAGGCAAATTATATGAAATCTGAACAGGTACAGTTCCTTTCACCTGGGCCATGATCTTCAGTGCGTCGTTGAAATATGGCTTCTCTGAACCAAAACCAGCGCCTCGTCACTTACTCCTGAAGGCTCTCCTCCAGCCTCAACTGTTCAGCTCTCTGAATGGCATGCAAGTCCGTTCCTAAATCCAACGACCCACTGAGAAGCATGCAAACCACACCAAGAAAACCCATGATCTATCGCAAGCCACCATATACCAATTACAAAAGCAAATAACGTTCCCTTCTAGGCGATCATCACCCTCTCCACTCTCTCTCTCCCCCTCAGGAGTGGGGAATAATTTCATATGTAAATTTTATTTATATTTGCACGTTGGCCTACGTGGACATTGGATGCGATTTGTGGCCCTGACCACCTGGCCAGGTTGATTCCACCCATCTACCAATGCAACGTAGCGCACAACACACAACCACATAATGATAACAAATCACATATAAAGCTAGCCCATAACAAAGCTGGATGCGGCTCGTGGTCGTGACTGCCCGGCCACGATGGCTCCACCTACCTACCATCCCGTTATGGCGCGTAGCTAAGACACCAACATATACATCCCAAGCCTATGGCGAAACTAGCTGCAGCTCCTGGTCCTAACCACCCGGCTAGGATAAATCCACCCACCTACTAGCCCACCATAGCGCGTTGGGTACAATCACAACAACACAAATTTTTTCTTTTCTTCTTTTTTTTCCTCTCTCTTTTTTTTTTTGTTAATTAATTTACCCCAGTCCTGAGAATTAGGGAGAGGAAGAAAGGGATGTTCCCCACTTTTCCCACACATGCACACAAACGTTCACACTCTAGCCTTTGACAGATCAACCATCTCTTTACTCCACTCTCTCAATTATAGACACTACATATGTATCATCGATTTGACTTTTCACTAGGCGACTACAATCGGCTATGCCTTGGTCCCTCATATACCTATCCTTAGATGATCTAGAATGTGGGTCTCTTGGATGTCTCATATAGCCTCACCTCATACTCGCATCCCAACGACTTCCCTAGGGCAAGTCCAGCTCAACTTCAGGAGCTCCGTCATCGCTACCTATCGTTAACAGGTCTGCCCAAGCCCAATAGATATCATTTACCTCGTTAGGCAATTCCATCGTGCTGTCATAGTAGAAGTACCGATCCTTGGCATATCCAGCCCAACTAAGTAGATACGCTTCGAATTTGGGAAATGGAAAGTCAATGTCCATACCTTGATTCCAAAAGCGTACAAGCCAGTGTGCCTCCTCCACGTCATAGTTTGTCTGCAAGCTCTCAACCGATATCTCCATGCTTTCTAACGCTTGATCTGAAAAATACACGACAAGGTCAAACAGAGCGCTCTGGTATACTTGATCAGCCATCAGTCGCCTAGTCCTCAGTGATCCTGCACAATAAGACACTCGGTTTACCAGTTTCTGCAATTCCTTCAAACAGAAGGTAAATTGAATGAAAAAGTAGAGAAAGGCCTTCTCGCTTCGTTCTCGTATCCAACCACACATCTCTCGTAAGAGCACCCAAATCACGCAAAAAAGTGTCATCGTCCAACGGCTCACTCGAAGTCCTTTCCATGCACATTCACCTATCGGTCCTTGTACGTTCTGCTTGCTATCCTGACATCTAATCCAATCAAACCTCCTTCGAATAACTCTGGCATGCTTGGCATGAGCCAATCCTAACTCCTTTAGGTCGTCGCCATTCCTACACGTCTTCTTTGCATGAAGCACTTTACTCTCTGTACTCTTTTCTGGTGCATTTCCTAATGCATGTTCTTTCTCCAATCCTTCATGTCTCAAAATCCTCTCTTCACCACCATCTTGGTTCTCCTTATCTCTTCCTTTTAAGAGGTTCTCCTTTCGATCAACTAATTCCTTACTAGAACTGTCGTGATCCACACACCACTTTTCTCTCCCGGATCTACCCTTGCCCTCGTGCTCTCCTTTGCATGTACCCTTGCTCATGGCATCATGTACTCTCCTGGTGCTAGACGACAGCTTACTGTC
Source organism: Ceratopteris richardii (assembly GCA_020310875.1). Classification (NCBI taxonomy): domain Eukaryota; kingdom Viridiplantae; phylum Streptophyta; class Polypodiopsida; order Polypodiales; family Pteridaceae; genus Ceratopteris; species Ceratopteris richardii. The sequence goes on from CM035419.1 coordinate 126,090,252, forward strand.
TTGGTTCCTTGTCAACTTTTGATGATATCCTCGATTACGAGTTCCAAAAGAACACTTCCCATTCTTCGAAGAGTTTTCCCTCCTTGCATGAGGATCCACCACCTGGTTCATTTTCTTCTCCTTCTCCACCGGGTCGATGTGCATTGTATAGCACTCAGCCTCGCCTGTACTTGCCAACCATCCTAGCAGTTCCTGATCGGAATCGTCTTTATAGAGCAATGGATTTTGATATTCTCCCATCTTCGTGTCTTGATTCTTGGAGAGCTGCAAGTTGAACCCGTCTTGAAGCAGATTCTTGTAGGTATCCGTGTTCAAAGAAAACCTAGCTCGTGCCATCTCTTGCCTTACTTTCTCCTTTGCTTTCTTTTCCATCTCATCGACTATTATTGTCTTCTTCTTGTCGGTCGAGTTTGGAGATACTTGGATTTGAATCCGATCAGACTTTGGTCCTATTGAAATGAAACCTGTGCACTAGTCATGCACACAATTGGCTTGCATAAGCCATGGCCGTCCGAGTAAGATCGAGAAAGTGGCCTCTGAGCTCCTTGGTCTTACTATCAGATAATCAACTTTAAATTCTAGACCGCCCACAACTGTGCTTACATTCTTCAAAAGACCCGCAGGCTTCACTTGCGTTTGATCTGCCATCCTCAAGGACATTGGAGTTTCTTCTATGTGGTTGAGGCCCAAAGCTTCCATCATGTACTCAATCATTAGGTACTGCGGCTCCACTATCTAACTGAGCACCAGGGACTGCATACCCTTTAATCTCGATTGTCATAGCTGGAGCATTCGAATCAATTTGCGTCGTAATACTTTGAATCATACCTTGAACATCTTTATCCTGTCTTTTTTTATTTCGAGCTTTCCTCGGATTCTTGATATATTCATTGTAGAATTGTCTCCTATATGCAGGTGAACATTTCAACAATGTGCCAATGTCCAACGTGACTTCCATGTCAGCCAACAGTTTTACGATGTCAACTTCCTCCAAACTTTGTCTTTCCTTCCTACACTTTGAAGCCCTTAATCTTTCAGGGAATGGTGCTATGCCTGGCACAAACTCTTTGGTCACTGGTGGAAGGATCTCAATTTCTTCCCCATCCTCAAACTCTTGCTGCTCAACAAATCCTCCAACTTGGTTTTCTACCTCTCCATGTTCGGGTATCTTCTCGTGGCTATCATCTCCGCTCTTTCCTTCTAGATTTCTCTTCAAATACTCTTGAGTCCTTGTGACTACCGCCACAGTTGGTTCTTTATGCGGTTTCTTGGTATGGTAAGCATCCACAAAGTGCATCGATGAGCTAGAGCCTTCTTGAGGGTTCGGTGTCCTAAACACCACTCCGATCGTAGCAACTGGCTCTTGAGCTCTCGGTGTGGAATGCATCTGTGTCTCAACATAATTTGAGGACCCTACTGGCCCCTTACCCTTTCCAGTGGTAGCTCTTTGTTTTGGACAGTCTTCATCAAAGTGGCCCTCTCCACTACAATACCTACACAACGGGGTATAATCAACTGGTTTCTTTTCATTTGGACACCTAGATTGAGTATGGCCAAAGCCATGGCATCTTTAACACTGAACTGGACCGTCTCTCCTTTGATCCCTTGCGGCTCCTCTTGGGTAGTCTCCTCCCTAACCCTGAGCACCATATCCATAAGTTTGTCTGTTTTCCCAACGAGATGTAGGTGGGACACTTTGAGCAGGCAATCCCATGTAGGACCTTTCTCTTGTATCTCCCGATTTCATGGTCCGCTCTTCATAGGCCCTCTTGTTGTAACATCGGTCCTCCGTGTGATTTGTCCTACACACAAAAAGTGCAATGCATTCTAGGTGGCGATCTATCTATGTATACTCTCGAGATAGTAGGGCATTCTGAAGCCAGATGGCCGTAACCATGGCACTTTTCGCACCATTTATTCGATCTAAACACTTGATTCGGGTTCGTAGTTACCTCTGGTTTTACTGTGTATGTTTCTTGGGTCATTGTGGAAGCCTTTATAGCTTGTGTGACCAACTCCAATATTTGTTCTTCAGTCAGCGTAGGCTTCACCTCGCCTGGCGTGCTAGTGGCAGCTACAAAAGCTGGGGTCGTCAATGTGGGACTTCCTTGGCCAGGATCTTTCATTGGTATGTTTCCTGGGCCTCCCATTGGCTCGTATAAGAGCTCAATCTTCCTTTGTTGACATAATTGTACTTCCTCCCAAAGCCTTGCTTGTTCCTTATCTATTAAAGTTGCAGGTCTTGTCAAGCTGATATGCTGTTGTGCCATAGGATCTCTCAATCTCGCAATGAATCTTCTCTTCAATGTCTCATCGTTCGGGGCATTCACGCCCATCTTTCTTACCAGGGTTTCCATTCTCTGAATGTAGTTATCAATGCTCTCATTGACTCCCTGTCACAGATAATCCATCTGTTGGGCCAATCTATCTTGGAAGCCCTGTCGTCGAAACTTTGCCAAGAAGGCTTCCTTGAGCATCTGATAAGTTCCACGCTCTTGTGGTGTCACATTCCCATACCAATTGGCTGCCTCATCTCGGAGAATAGCCAGAAAAATCCTCAATCTTTGACCCTGGTCAACTACCTCGTTGGCCTCACAAGTAACCTCAAATAGTTGGATAAAACTATCAGGATCCTCGTCCTAAGCACCTGAGAACTTGATGATGTACCCCAAATGAACCGAAATCCGCTGAGCCATTTCGAACAGAGGTGTGATGTCAATATCACTTCGATCCCAGAAATTTAGTGCACGCGGCCTCAGGATCCCTCCTTCAAACTTTTGCACTTGATTCGCGACTCTCCTACGGGAGTACACGTTTTTGGCAGATTTCTTTGAGCTAGTTGAGGTAGACTCACCTTGCGACTCCCACCTCTTCCTTTCTCTTTCAAGGGCTCTTCTCTGAGCGTGTTCCTCTCTTTGCGTTTGTGTTGCTCCTGAGGATGAGCTCCCCTCGCTCATGTACTAGATCTGGGGTCTGCAAGCTCGGCCAACATGTGGTGCTAGGTGAACCTATGGCACTCTCTTATAGAGACATGCCAAGCTATTCCCGGCAAACACACCAAAATGATTACTCTCTAAACCCCAAGGGGAAATGTCAATCTATGCTTACATTTGATCTAATTTACTCAAAATCGATCCACTCTTCTTGCTTTAAGTCAATGAGTCATACTTGAATGTACCCCCAAGCTTCCTCTCACACATGCACTTTCGGTCTAACTGAATCCCATTCCTATTCTCTCTCCTACTCTTTGCTCTTTCTGTTCACTCACTCATGTACACCTATGCCCACATATGCACACATCCCATTTTCCTTTTTCCTCGTCACCTCTCTTGACATCCACACCCTTCAAGCACGTCCTTTTCCCTTCTAACTCAAGGTTCTATTATCCTACTCACTTTTCTTCCTCACACACACTTTCTGCCTTCACCATCTCGCTCTTAGACTCCCTTACACCTACTCACACTCACATTTGCACTCATGCACACATACTCGTACTCACATACATACATACGAACTCACTTTTTGCCACCCTCACTCTCTTTACATCACTCTGTTCACTTGATAATACACTCAATCCCCCCCCCCCCCCTTCTCTTATTTAATAGCCGTAGGAATGCATTGAGATGAGAATTGAGGCTGTCCTCTGTCCCTTTCTATTCATCAGCGCTCTCTCGGGAATATGGAAGAGATGTCAAAGTTTCATGGACGACACAACCCATAAGAAAAGGCTATGGGGAGAAATAAGCGTTCTTTCTCCTATACGTCTTACTCTTATAAAGAGAAGCTAAAGTGTATCAGCAATTTTAATCCCACGAGCTATGAGTTCACGTTGATTAGCATGGACACACAAACCCTTCTTTGGAGTGCACAACGACAAACAACAGCTCATTCTACCTCGATGGTGACCATCCCCCTATGTACCCCTTAGGATTGCACAGACAGTACCATTCACACAGGAGTTCCATGGCATTCAATAAATGCATGTAGATCATAATCTTTAGGACAGAGTCCAAGGAAAGATTTCAGCATAACGGAGATCAAGGTTTGCTTGGAGATGAGGAGTACAATTACATCATTCTAGGCACATATGTACAGACGAATATCGAAGAACTAACCTTAAAATAAGGATGAACAGGCATTACGAATGAACCAACATCAAATCTACCTAAGAATTACCGAATGTAGCTCTCCTAGCAAGATGAATATCTCCGTGCTCCATACTTTATGTATGGTCATTCGAACCAGTGCTTTCACATGCATTACACATAGCGGAGTTACATATATCATGAGCACATTCTTTAGTTACATACTCCTGTAAAGATCATCAGCACGTAGCAAGCATATGCACACCACATACGTTCAATTATTGTTCAAGGAGAAACTCAGAACATGAAAACAAAATAATCCACTGATTGTTGCAGGGCAAATTATATGAAATCTGAATAGGTACAGTTCCTTTCACCTGTATAATGGAGGAAACAACTACCATCACAATTACAACCAAGGCTACAACAACAACTATCAAGGAGGCTTCAGAGCAAGAAGAGACTACAATAACTATACATGTGATCAAGAGGATTCCCTATTACTCATGAATATGACAACTAAGCAAGGTAAAGATGATGAGTACCTATTCTATATTGATTATGGTTATTCCAATCATGTAGTAGGAAATTTAGCATTATTGTCTAACCTTGAAGAACCCAAAGAAAAGCATGAAGTTTAGATAGGTGATGACATTAGGCACTAAGTAAAGAAGATCGAAAATGTTAAAGCATCTGATTTAACATGAATCTTCTAAGCAAGGTATTATATGTACCAATAATAACCAAGAATCTAATCAGTGTTGGACAAATTGTTGAGAAGGGTTTACAAGTTATCTTCACAAGGCATGGAGCATATGTGGAGGACCCTCAATAAGGCTTCAAGAGGATTGTAGAAGGTGAGAAAATCTGGTAGACTTTTTAGCTTTGAAGCTGAAGATACAAAAAATATTGCTTTCTTCAATTAGAAGGACCAAACCCTATCTGAATAAGAGACATGGCATAAGAGACTAGATCATATAGGTGAAAGAAAATTGAAGCAAATATGCAGGGATCATAGTGTGCTTGGCATCCCAAATGTGTCCAAGCAACACATGATTTACAAATGTGGAGCATGCCAATTTGCCAAGTCACATAGGCAACCATTCAACAAAAGAGGATACATGTATGAAGTCTACTTGGAGCTTATGCACACAGATGTGTGGGGCCCTAGCAGAGAGCAATCAATTTTAGGGTCAAGGTATTATGTTTCATTCATAGATGACTATAGTAGATGGACAATACTTTATGTTATGAAGCATAAAGATGAATTCCACTTGTTTTAAGAAGAACTTGGCATTGGTTGAGAATCAAACATGTAGAAGTTTGAAGAGACTTAGATCTCATGGAGGCGGTGAGTATTTCTCAAATGATTTTGACTCCTTCTTAGAGGACAGAGGCATAAAGAGAGAGATTACAACAAGGTACACTCCTTAACAGAATGGAGTGGGAGAGAGAAGAAAAAGATTAATAGTAGAGGCTGCAAAGTCAATGTTGAATGAGAAAAAGCTCCCTAACTACGTATGGGTAGAGGATGTTTCCACAGACACTTACCTAATCAATAGGCTTCCATCCAAGTCTCTTGATGGGATGACACCTTATGAGGCATAGAATGGCAGGAGACCCTCTTTGGATCATTGTAAGATCTTTGGGTGCATTGCTTATGCACACATACCTTCACAGATTAGAGGAAAGTGTGATTCAAAAGGTAAAAGATGCATATTCATTAGATATGATGGAAATAAAAAAGGATTTACTATTAGTAGGGATGTAGTATTCTATATCAGAGGAAGCTTCTCCATGTGAGGAAGCCAACAAGAAAGAAGAATGGAGAGAAGTTATGCAGGAGGAAATTGAAGCACTTAAGGAGAATAGTGCTTGGGATTTGGTTCCAAAAAGACCATTCATGAAGGTAATAGGATCTAGATGGATTTACAAAGTGAAAAAGAATTCAGATGGCACAATAAACAGGTATAAAGCAAGGCTAGTACCAAAGGGTTTTGCTCAAACACATGGAATGGATTATGAGGAGACCTTCTCACTTGTAGCTAAGATGCCGACTATCATATTTTTAGTAAGTATTACTGCTTCAAAGAATTGGAAGTTGTACCAATTAGACGTTAAAAATGCATTCCTTAATGGGTGGATCTTTAAAGAAGTCGACATGGTTGAACCACCAAGATATGAAGACAAAGACAAACCTGATTATGTATGTAAATTAAGGAAGGCATTGTATGGTTTAAAGCAAGCTCCTAGAGCTTGGAACCATAGGCTGGTTACATATTTGCAGGACCAAAGCTTTGTTGTAAGCAGGGAAGATTCTTCATTGTTCATTAAGAATACTAGTTTAGAGGTTATTTATCTATGTGTTTATGAGGATGACATTATCATTACAAGAAATGATGCAAATGGCATCAAGAAGATCAACGCCTAGATGAAGGAGGAGTTCAAGATCAATGATCTTGGATTGCTTACATATTTTCTTGGCTTAGAGATTGTTTATATAGATACTAGTGTTTCCATTACTCAAACAAATCATATCCATGATATACTAGTTAAGTTCAAAATGGATAATGCAAAAATTACAGATACACCCATGGAATTGAACCACAAACACAGTACTCATGAAGGAGAGGTACTTGAAGACATTACATTTTATCAAAGTCTTGTTGGGGGTCTCAATTATGAAACCCTAACAAGAGTTGATATATTGTTATGGGGTGAGTACATTGAGTCAATTCATGCATACAACAAGAAAACCTCACATGGAAGCTACCAAAAGGATCTTAAGGTATCTAAAGGGTACTATAAATGAAGGGCTATTTTATCCATTCACATCTAACTTGGATATCAAGCTATACTCTGATGCAAATTGGGCTGGCTCGAAAGATGATAGGAGGAGCACCTCTGCCTACTTATCTTTTGCACGATCAAAGTTGATTTCATGGTCATCAAAGAAACAACCAACTATGGCATTGTCATCAACTGAAGTTGAATATAGAGGCCTAGCAAATGCAACACAAGAGGCAATGTGGTTAAAAAGCTACTCTACTCAGACTTGGGGATACATACATACACTCCAATGATCTTTGGAGATAACACTAGCTCACTTCATTTGATTGTTAATCTTGTATATCATGCAAGGACTAAGCACATTGAAGTGGATTATCATTATGTGATAGAGAAGCTACTTAGCAAGGACATATAATTGCTCTATGTATCAACCAACTTGCAATGTGCAGATATGCTAACCAAATCTTTGGATGGAACTAAATTGAAGAGGGCCAAGATTCAATTTTGAATTTGAATCTTTATCTAAAAGTGTTCAGGGTTATAGGACTTGATTTGGTATAAATCTTCACCATATAATTTGAGGAAAGATTCTCCTATGAACTCATGATTCGAAGTGATTCCATATATGCGCTTCTACAAGAAGTAAAAAGCAATCTTTTACAAGAGATCATTCATGTGCTAATGAATGAACATATGAACTTTTAGGATAAGTGATCAAGCATTTAGGCTTGGACTAATTGCACCAACAACTCCCCCTCAAGCCTAACATGCTTGGGCTTCAACCCGCTTTGATCTCCTGCAATCCAATCATCTTCTTGAACCTGTTCAATTTAGTTTCATCCAAAGATTTAGTTAAAATATCTGCACATAGAAAGTTTGTTGATACATAGGACAATTGTATGTCCTTGCTAATTAGCTTCTCTCTCACATAATGATAATGCACTTCAATGTGCTTAGTCCTTGCATGATATAAAGGATTAGCCGCCAAATGTAATGGGCTAGTATTATCTCCAAATATCATTGGAGTATATGTATGTAGTTCCAAGTTGAGTAGAGTAGCTTTAACCACATTGCCTCTTGTGTTGCATTTGCTAGACCCCTATATTCAGCCTCAGTTGATGAAAATGCCATAGTTGGTTGTTTCTTTGATGACCATGACATCAACTTAGATCCTACAAAAGATAAGTATCTAGAGGTGCTCCTCCTACCATCTTTTGAGCCAACCCAATCTACATCAGAGTATAGCTTGATATCCAAGATGTAAATGGATAAAATAGCCCTTCATTTATGGTACTCTTCAAATACTTTAAGATCCTTTTGGCAACTTCCATGTGAGGTGTTCTTTGTGTATGCATGAATTGACTCAATGTACTCACCCTATAGCATATGTCCACTCTTATTAGGGTTGCATAATTGAGGCTCCCAACAAAACTTTGATAATGGGTAATGTCTTCAAGCAGCTCTCCTTCATGAGCACTGAGTTTGTGATTCAACTCCATGGGTGTACCTGCAATTTTTGCATTTTTCATTTTGAACTTGACTAGCATATCATGGATATACTTTCTCTGAGTAATGAAAACACCAGAATCTATATACACAATCTCTAAACCAAGAAAATATGTGAGCATTATAAGATCATTGATCTTTAACTCCTCCTTCATCTAGTTTTTAATCTTCTTGATGCCATTAGCATCATTTCCAATAATGGTAATGTCATCCACTTAAACACATAGATAAATAACCTTTGAATCAGTCTTCTTAATGAACAAGGAAGAATCTGCCTTGCTTGCAACAAAACCTTGGTCTTGCAAGTATGTGACCAACCTATGGTTCCAAGCTCTAGGAGCTTGCTCTAAACCATATAGTGCATTCCTTGATTTACATACATAATCAGGTTTTTCTTTTTCTTCATATCCTAGTGGTTGAATCATTTAGACCTCTTCAAAGATCCACCCATTAAGGAATGCATTTTTAACATCTAATTGGTACAAGTTCCAATTCTTTGAAGCAACAATACTTACTAAAACTCTCATAGTTGGTATCTTTGCTATAGGTGAGAAGGTCTCCTCATAATCCACTCCATGGGCTTGAGCAAACCCCTTTGTTACCAGCCTTACTTTATACCTGTCTATTGTGCCATATGAATTCCTTTTCACTTTGTAAATCCAGCTGGATCCTATTACCTTCATGAATAGTCTTTTGGCAACCAAATCCCAAGTGCTATTCTCTTGAAGTGCTTCTATTTCTTCTTGTATAGCTCCTCTCCATTCTTTTTTCTTATTAGCTTCTTCAAATGAAGAAGATTCCTCTGACATAAAGTCTTTAGCTATGTATATAGAATGCTTCGTGACTAGTGATGTGTCATAGCCATACCATATAGGTTTCTTGCTTTCCCTTTGAGATCTTCTAAGTGATTGATTGGATGACTCTGGACTGTCTTCCAATTTTTTGAAATTTTCTTTGCCCTTGGACTTCCAAGCTTTGGAATCAATTTGTTCTTCAGCTTCTGAATTGACATCCTTTGATGTATGTGGTTCCTCTTTGGTCAGATTTGGAAAATCATTCTCCAAATCATAGGGTAGCTTTATTTTCCTGCAATCATCCTCAAACCAAGAGTTGTCTTCATCAAATACCACATCCCTACTAACTGTAAATCCTTTGTTAGTGGGAATATATAACCTATATCCTTTCTGATTCTGATCATAGCCAATAAATATGCATCTTTCAGCTTTTGGATCAAGTTTTTCCCTAATATGTGAGGGTATATGTGCATAAGAAATGCATCCAAAGATCTTACAATGATCTAAAGAAGGTCTCCTGCCATTCCATGCCTCATAAGGTGTCATCCCATCTAGAGACTTGGATGGAATCCTATTGATTAGGTAAGTGGCTGTGGAAATAGCCTCTATCTATAGATAATTAGGAAGTTTTTTTCTCATTAAACATTGATCTTGTAGCCTCTACTATTAATCTATTTCTTCTCTCTGCCACTCCATTCTGTTCAGGAGTGGCAGAGAGAAGAAATATGCCTTTGTCTTGTAAGAAGGAGTCAAACTTGTTGAGGTTCCTCAACATATGCTCATTCCTTGTCATTCTAACTTGTAAACCCTTCTCAACAATCTAACACTGATTAGATTCTTGATTATTGTTGGCACATATAATACCCTGTTTAGAAGATTCATGTTATGATCAGATGCTTTAACATTTCCAATCTTCTTTACTGAGTGCCTAGTGTCATCACTTGTCTTAACTTCATGCTTTCCTTTGGGTTCTTCAAGGTCATACAATAATGCTACATTGCCTACTACATGCTTGGAGCAACCAGAGTCCATATAGAATAGGTACTCATCATTTTTACCTTGCTTGGCTATCATATTCATGAGTAATAAGGAGTCCTCTTGATCATCTATATAGTTGTTGTAGTCTCTCCTTCCTCGGAAGCCTCCTTGATAGTTGTTGTTGTAACCTTGGTTGTAATTGTGACGGTAATTGTTTCCTCCATTATTGAACCTGCCTCTTGATTGTCCAAAGAGACCCCCATTTGTTATCAGCCTTGATGCCATTGATGATCTGCCTTACTATCTGCTCCGCTTCCATTTCTTCTCCAATACTCCCAAGTTGATCAGCTACATCCTTCATCTTGGTCACATAGTCAACTACACTTTGCTTTGATTGCTTCTTCAATGTTGAAATCCGTCCAAAGATGGTTCGTTTTGGCCCTTGTATTTGATGAGAAGTATGAAGATAGTACTTCCCAAGTTTCTTGGGAATTCTTATAGTTCCTAATATGAGGTAACAAAAAATCAAATATTGAATTGAGTATGTAAGACCTGGCTAGACGTCCTTTGCACACCATGCGACTAGTCTCTCTTGCTCCTCCTCTCTTTTTTTAGCAAAAAAATTGGTAGTCTAATAAATCTATAACAACTTAAATCTCTGCAAATGATCAACTACGTGTTGAGAAATGGATCTGAGAAGTTCACTTATCTGAGTGATACATGACAGAGTAGAAGAGATGAGATATGAGAAAACTATATGCATTAATGCACATAAACTACATTGACATCGGCAATGAATGATTGCACAATGTGAGGAAATAGTAGAGCAATAATGTGAGCTCAATATGCCACACAAATTCCTCTCAAACCTCTGCTATATATGGCTACATTCCACGTGAATAGATGGTGCTCTTTTATAGCCTTTTTGTTGGAGCCAAATTCAATACATCAACAAGTTCTCCATATGCATTCCTTCATGATGGTACTCAATATAATGAAAAATAAAGAAATGCTGCATGGTATTGAAAAACATAGCAAATTTGTTTGTTTACATTATGTATGCATAATCCCTTTGAATGACTTGCATGCTCTCATTAAAAATTTCAATATGTTGCCATCTAGAGCATTGGATAAAAAAATATTTGCAACAAAAAATAGACTTCCTAAAAAAACAATAACATGGAAAAATGTGTAAAAGGTATTCATTGTACAAGTTACTCATAGTATGATGGAAAATGCAAATGATTACTAAACATCAGATATATCTGGTAATGATGTATGTGAACAAACTTAAGACCATAGGAACACTTTTTTTTCCTCTTTAGGAGGTTTTTTTCCCCCGGATTGTATATACACCTAACCCTAATGGGTCACTTATCTTTGTACATTCACTTTTTAATACATTCATTATTGTGTGTTGTGCTCCAAGCTTCTTCATCTTCCTTGTTCTGTTCGCATGCTTTTGTAGACCTCAAACTCCAACAATTGGTACTAGAGCAGGTCAGTGCTTCATCTAGGGTGTCGTTGACAACCCTTCAGTCACAGTCTCAAAATCGCACGAAAATTGGTGAGCTCATTTCGGCCTTCAAATGCACCATTGTAGAAACTGTGCATGCAATTTTGTCCTTTTGTGACAAACATATATGCAAGTTTTGGTTCACCAATACAAGCACCTCAAAGTCTGCTACAAGTTTAGCAAAGCTCGATAGGATAGTTCTATTCAACATTTTGAGATACAATCATTTTTCTACATCAGAGTATTTTAGTTAGTGGCCATGGGTGAAAGCAATGATGTATTTTGTATGTTGGTTATTGAGGACAAGTTGGATGGTACCAACTACCCATTATGAGCATATATGATGCATCCTGTATTAGTAGCAAAAGCATTGTGGAATATTGTGTAGGGTGTTGTAAAAAAACCTACTACACCTGTAAATATAGTTATTGAAGGTGATGCAGCTGGCACTGAAGATGAAAATCTTCGAATTCCTATTTGTGTTCTAGCTCTTGTTGCACCTATTACAAAGAAACTTCATTGGGATGGTAGGGATGCTCAGGCATGTGCATTGATAGCTTTGTTTATCAAACATGCCATTATCCCTTATATTCGTTCTTGCAAAACAGTAAAGTATGCTTGGGATACACTTATTCTTGAGATATCAAGCTCAACATGTGATGATCGAGGATGACACATATCACTTTTTCATCTCTCTGACATGTATAGTGTTCACGATAATATATGCCATGGATAATTTAATAAGCTTTAGTAGATCTATCTACTAAGAGTGATGGCACATTTTTTTCTTGCCTGCTCACTCATTCCTGAATACTAGGATTTTCCTTATGTATTGTTCTTTATATATTGCACCAGTTTACTGCTGTTCTAGGTCATTCTTGTATATTGCTTTTATGCAATAGAAGAAGAAGAAGAAGAAGAAGATCATTCTCCCTTGCCTCAATCTATGTGTGATCATCTTGAGTGTGAGAGTGTGAGAGTGAGCTCTCTATCTTATCTCCTTTCTCTTGACATGGTATTAGAGTTAGTGTGGCTATAGAGAGCTTGTGGAGAAGGCCAATAGTGAAGAGTACACGAGAAGGCATGCAAAAAGTGCAATTCACAAATGACCTCAAATTGCTACGGAATTTGGTGTGAAGGTAGAAGGAGTCAAAATATTTTTATGTGTTATCCATTTAGGGTCACTCGATTTGTTTAGATTTCTGTTTTGGAGCCATCTCCACCTCCATTTTGAGCCTGCAAGATGGGGCCCACAAATATTCCATATCTAAAATTTCAAAAAAAATTGTGTACGATTAATACATGAAAACTTTATTTGTTTTGAGATCGAATTATCATGTCATAGAGTGACAATTTTCAAGTAGAGATATTGCTTGTATTGTTTTTGTGTGTTGTGAATTGCTACAAAAATGGCAAACGTTGATGGAATGAGTAAGCTTATGAGCAACAAGTTTGAAAAAAGAAACTTTTGTTCTTGGAGATTCAGAATGAAAAATTTCTTGATGGGAAAAGGCTACTAGAAGTACATCAAAGGAGAGAATGAAAATGCTCTATAGTTACCAAAGAGGAATAGGACTACATACTAGTTAAGAGCATAGGAAGAATGGAATCACAAAGCACGAAAGGTAATGTATTGGTTATCGATTAGCATATAGGATAGCATGATTGGATATATACAAAATGCCAAGACTTTGAAAGAGGCTTGTAACATTTCAGTCACATTGTATGCGACCAATACAAAGGCATGGAAATTGCAACTCAAGAACGAGTTGCATGCACTAGGACATGTCATAAGTGACTATATCTAGAACATCAAAAGCATATGTGAGTCACTTGCATCTATTGGTGTGAATGTAGACGATGATGATGATAAGGTGTAAGTGTGCCTTTATGGTTTAGGGGCTGCATATAAGTAGTTCAAAACTTCTATTCAAACCAAGGGAAATATTTTTGAATTTTACTAATCTGGAGTCCATGCTGATTATTGAGGAAAAGAATCTTAGTGAGGACTCAAACTTCGAACGAAATCCTACTTCTAAGTAGGTATTCTACTCTAGCAAAGGAAGAGGCAGAGGTAGAGGCTTCGGAAGTGGAAGAGGAAATAGTAACCAAGACCATGGTCGACAACAAAATCATGTAGGAGGTAGATGACAATTTTGAGGTTGGGATGCCAAAGAGGCTACAGAATTTTCCAAAGAAATGATTTAAGTAATGACATCAAAAGATGTTGGAATTATGGTAAATGTGGAAACTTTGAACGTGATTACAAGTTGAACAATCAAAATATTAGAAGGTAGCAAGACAAATATGCATCCACAAGCGAAGATGATTCTAAGAAGTTGTTCATGGTCCAACATCATGTGATGAATACAATGTCTAATCATACAATCGAATGATAGTGTCTGCTATGTTGATTCAAGTGCTTCAAATCACATGACTAGCCATGGAGAATAGTTTAGTAAGTTACAAAAATTGCAAGTTCTTGGATATGTTGAAAGAGGCGATGACACACCACATCCTATCAAGCATACAAGAAACATAGCACTATCTATGAAGGACGTGAAGGTAAAAATCTTAATGATGTGGACCATGTTCTGAATATAGCAAAGAATCTAGTTTCTATTGGAAAAATGGTTGACTAGGGATTACAAGTCAGGTTGAATGTTTATGGTTTATATGTAGAAGAGTAAAAAAGGGATGGAAGATTGATCGCCAAAGGAAGGATGTTCACCTATGCAAATTTGCAAAGACTAAAATTGATGTATTCAAAGGACCTTGTCATTGGACTACCTAATTTCAAAGTTGCAAAATGTAGAAGGTATGTGCATCATGTCAATTTGGTAAATAGTCAAGGGCATCATTTCCGCATGACCAGCATGTTGGTGAGAATGTGCTAGAAATAGTACATACAGATGTTTGGGGTCTTGTAAAGACCACATCTATGGGAGGATGTAGGTTTTATGTCACTTTCATTGATGACCATACACAAAAACTATGGGTTTACTTCATGAAAGAGAAGAGTGAAGTGTTTACTCACTTTTATAACTTCAAGACTATGGTAGAAAAGCAGACAGAGAAGTATATTCAAACATTAAGATCTGATGGAGTAGGTGAATACATGACAAATGAGTTCAATAGCTTTCTAAAAATTCATGGAATTTGACAACAATTTTCATGTAGATACACACCACAACAAAATGGTATTGCTAAACACAAAAACAGACATGCTACAGAAATATCAAGAGCCTTGATGGCTAAGAAGAATATGCCTCACTATTATTGGGCAGAAGTTATGTATACTGCTATATACATCATGAAGAAAACTCCGACGGCTTATGTACATCAAGTTACACCTGAAGAGAAGTTAACATGTAAAATGCCAAACTTATTATGTATGAAAGTGTTTAGATATGTTGCATATGTACATGTTCTAGATGAGTTCAGGATGAAGCTTGATCCAAAATAAAAAAATGTATCTTTATTGGGTACTCCCTTGAGCAAAAGGGATATAAATGCTACAACCTCACACGATAGGTGAAGGTAAGCAGAGATGTGGTGAAGTTTCTATGTAGATGCCAAAGAGGGACTTAATATTGAATCAAATGACAAAGGAAATGCCCAAAAATCAAGAGAAAAATCTCAAGTTTTGAGTGGACCTGATGCATCACCAAGCAATAGTTCCAACTCAAATACATGGAGTCCAACTTCATTCTGGCAAATTCATCGACCACATCCAAGAAAGGTAAAGAAAATCTTTTTGTTGGTAGTAAAACATCTATAGGTTTAGAAGATATTGATGGAGATTCAAGCACTTCGATAAAAAATTCTTGATAAGGAACCTGGATCACCCTCTATGAAGACTCTAGGAGTAAGAAAGGCACATGCAGATGATACAAGGAGAAGTGACCCAAGACCAACAAGATCTCGGAGGATGCAATTTTCAATGCAACGATTGATGTATGATAGCTACATCGCTTTTCATTTTGCCTACATGACCAAGGTAATACAAGATACCGAACATTCTTCTTTTGAAGATGCAATTGGAAATGCGAATTGGGAGAAAGCTATGGATGATTAGATGGCTGCACTTTATGGAAATGAAACATGGAAGCTAGTTCCATTGCCGCAAGGAAAGAACCCATAGGCTCCAACTGGGTTTATAAGGTGAAGCACAATGTTGATGGTAGCATAAGCAATTATAAAGCATAATTGGTAGTGAAAGCATATGCGCAAACATATGGCATTGATTATGAAGAAACATTCAACCCTGTAGCTAAAATGGTTGTTGTTAGAGCACTTGTTCCATTGGCTACATCAAAAGAATGAATTTTGCATCAGATGGATGTGAAGAATGTCTTCTTACATGGTGAGTTATAGGAAGAAGTATACATGGACCAACCACAAGGATATGAGAATTCAAAGCACCGAGAATATGTTTGCAGGTTGCAAAAGGCTTTGTATGAGCTTAAACAAGCCCCTCACGCTGTGGAGGTGATCGCAATCCGGGTGGATCGGGTCCGGTCGTGGCACACACAGGGTGTATGAAGCTAATGAATGTTGGATGGTTTAAGGACATGAAAGTGAAATTAATGTTGAGTATGGAGAAGAGAGAGATGTTGAAATGATTATGGGAATGGGAAAGTAGGAGTGCAATTTAGATTTATGAACATGAATGATAAGAATGAAAGAGAACCATACACACGAATCAAATTTGGAAGGAAGAATGGTCCATTGAAGGAGCTTCTTAAACACTTCCTAATTCTAATTCATATGCATAGTCTTCTTTGGATGATATGTATGCATGACGTGAATAGATGGAATCCTTACACATAAACCAGTTTCGAAAGGAAGAATGGTCCAATATTGGAGCTTCTTATACACTTTCAGAAACTAATCAATATGTATGGGTATGTATGGTTTATATGCATGCAAGTGAATTATGATAATAGAGTTTACTCACAAGCTCAAAGAAACATCCTCACTGGTTCAACGCAATACTGCGGAGCCTTCTCACACATAGAAGAAATAGAAGACATGTAAAAATACTTAAGAGACTGAGAGAGGAGACAAGAGACAAGTGACAAGTGACATGAATTAAAAGGATTTGAATTAAGATACATGTATAAGATCGTCGTGGTACGTCAAGCTAGGCAGTCTACTGATCAAAGGTGGTTCCGACCCTCAAACCATGACAGTTCAACCGAATGTCACACGTAAGAAGGTGAGTTCCACTCTAGTGACCCTATGTCTGTCTAGGCTCGTAACGTCTAACTAAAGAAGTCTAAGACTCATTAAAATCAGCTCTAACTCACTCACACGCTCCACCGAGGGTGAGTCAAGATAGAGATGCTGGTTTCAAGAGCCTATCCTAGATTGGAATTCTAACTTAAATTTGAAACTAGGTTCTATACTCATACTAGCTCACCTTGGATCCTCACTCGCTCAACCGAGGGTGATCGTCTCAAGGAAATCGTAAGCTAGCATGAGCCCTATGGATGCCTAACAATGATGCTATAGGAGTTTGGAGGGGGGGGTTTATATAGTTTTTTGAATGAATTTGGGCCCTTGGATCTAGAGAAATCAACTCTCAACTCTAGGATCACTACTTTCGATTACAACCATTTGATTAATCAAATCAATGGCTTGGAATTGTTCTTTCTATCAAATATAGTATAAAGGAGTGAAATTTAGGCGCCCTCATTCTCCACCATTGGATCTGGGGATGATCTGGACCGTCGGATCAGTGCTGACATCAATTCGGATAAGATAAGCCACTATTTTTGGAGAAACACTACATTATTGATCTTTGATTGTAAAAAAAAGTCTTCTTTTATGGAAAAACTCGTGGATTCTCCTTGCTTTAAGCATAAGTGCATCTCCATCCTTGAATTTGAGCTCATCTTGATCGTACAACATGGCTCAATCAGCTTTCGCCATGTGGTGGCCCTTCAACCCTTCAATTTGCTTAAACTAGAAAACTGCGGTGATCCTGAAAACTCGACTTTGTACTCTTTGACCCTCCGAATAGGCTTTGATGAAGATGAAACTTTGTAGGACTATGTTTCCAAAGATCTCCTTCAGGAATATGCAGAAAAAACTCCCATCTGAATCTCCCTTGTACAAGTTTGACTACATTTGGAAGCTTGCAAGGTGGCATTAAGGTCTCTAGGAAGCTCTGATAGCCTTGAAAATTTGTACAAATATGTAGCCACATATGATCTTTATACATGCCAAACCATATGGCTAACGTAAATTTCTATACAAGAATTTGTAGGATCAAACTAGAAAAAATACATTTTTACAAAATGAACATAGCATATCAATGTGCTACAAAATCCATTTTCTGCTGAAATTTGGGCTATAGATTGCCTTTGACAATCTTTACAAGTATATGGATTTTCATCTAATTTGGTGACAATGAAATTTTTACCCTAATTTCCTAACTTTGACCAGCTTTGACCAGCTTTGACCGCTACCATGGACTTTCTTGATTTCTTTGAAACTTTGTATGTGACCTTCCTTTGACATCCTTGATGCATCCTGGACTTCTCGGGGAATTCTGGCTACCTTCACCAAATATGTTTTTTGTAGGCCTTCACAAGTGAGAGAGGAGAGAAAATCTCGACGACAACGCTTGGCATGCAAGGATTGCTAATTATTTAACCACCATTGTATTTTTTGTGTGATGCAGATCACTCATTATATGCAAGGATGGGTGATGATAGCATCACGATTGTGGCTATTTATGTTGATGACTTGATTGTAGGTGGTGATAATGAAGAAAGCATTAAAGAGGTAAAGCAAATCCTTATGCAAAAGAATTTGACATGATATAAAGATCTTGGTATGCTGCACTATTTTTTGGGCATTGAGTTTATACATACAAAAATAGGTATATGGATGTCGCAAAGGCAATATGCCTTGAGTATGCTGCAAAAGTATGGTATGACTGATTGTAAGCCAATCTCTATGCGATTAGATCATAATTTGAAGTTGGATACTACATCAAATGAAGCATTGGAAAATGTTACTACAAGAAAATAATGCAAAGTTTGAAATATCCCACAATTACAAGGCTTGATCTAAGCTATACTATTGGACTTGAAAGTCAATTTTAGGTAGGTTCCCAAAACACCACATTTATATTCTATGAGATGCACTCTATGTTATCTGAGTGCTATATTGGATTATGCATTGTTTTATGAAGTTGGTATAGAATTGAAGTTTAATGGATACACTGATGCAAATTGGGCTGGTGGTACTCCAAATAGTCGATCTACTAGTGGCTTTCTATTCTCACTTGGGAGTGCAACTATTACATGGAGCAACAAGAAGCAACCCACTGCTGCTTTGTTGAGTATAGAAGTGTATGTATTTTATCCCTATGGTTTTGTGCAAAAAGGGCATGAAAACAAAGTGTGTAGGTTGAAAAAGGCATTATATGGTTTGAAGCAAGCACCACGTGCTTGGTATGAAAAGATACATGCCTACTTGATTGCACACAGTTTTGAAAATAGTCCAATTGAGAGCACCTTATATGTTAAGTGTGCAATTGATGTGCTTTTGAACATTGTTGTCTATGTTGATGACATGTTGTTCACTGGTCCTAATGAGAAGCATATTTGCAGATTTTAAAGCTTATTTACATGCCTCTTTTGAGATGTGAGATTTAGGGTATTTGTATCATTATTTGGGCATTTAGTTTATGCAAGTTGATGGTGGAATATCTTTGTGACAAACAAAGTATATTGACACATTATTGTAGTGTTTTGGCCTTGAAGATTGCAAAACTATTACCACTCCTATGGAAACAAGTTTATGTTTGAGTCTTCATGATGCTAGAGATGCATTTGTTATCATTCTCTATCAACAGACTGGTGGATGCTTGATTTACTTATGCATAACTTGGCTTGATATTCAATTTTTTTTTCTCTCATACAAGAATGATTATGCATTGCCCATGTGTCAAGCATTGATAGGTGATTAAGCGCATCTTTTGCTACTTGAATGGTACCAGACTACTTGGATTTTTTAATGCCAAGGGGGATCACTTTTTACTGCCAGATTTACATGCTTTTTCCGACTCTCACTTGGTTGGTTTCTATGAAACTTGTGTGTCAACTAGTGTTTTTTGCTTCATGTTTGGTAGCTCATGCATATCTGGATTGATCAAGAAGCAGCCTACTGTGGCCACTTCTAATTGTGATGCTAAGTATAGGGACATTTTCACAATCACTATTGCGTGTGTATGGCTTAGATGCCTTTTGGCTGATTTGGATGTTGTTAATCTTCTACCACCACCATCTTCATTGAAAATCAAAGTGCATTGGTAGTTGCAAGGAACATCATGTTCCATGCTCATACAAAGCACATTGAGGTGCATTATCATTCTATTAGGGAGAGGTTCTCTACTAAAGAGATCAATTTGGCATATCTGCCCACACACGATAACATTGCAGATCTTTTCAAAAAGGCTTTGGCTTGGGAGAAATTTGAAGCACTCGAGTAATTCATGAAGTACAAATTGGAATATAAGAAGTACAACAAATAATAAAAAGAAAGCCAAGGTTATGATGATAAGGAACAAGCAAATGGAGTTTTGATCATAATAGAAGATGGAAGACAATGATTCATGTACATTAGAAATGATTTGGCAACAAAGAAAAAAGGAATTTTCTATCTTTCTTATGGGGTATAATGACATCTTATCACTTGGAACTATAAGGACCTAAAAGGATTTGACCTAGAGATATGTGCTCATAGGATCCCAATGGCAATAGAAGCCAAGCCCATAAGCACTATCCATACACATAAATTATGTATATGATGCAAAGATCAAAGAGGAAATAGAAAAACTCTTAATTGCAAGCTTTAACAAGAAAATTGAATACATTCAATGGTTCTCATTGATTGTGATTGTGCCCTATAAAAATAGAGAGATGAGAGTATGCGTTAACTTTAATAAATGTATGCTACAATGACATCAGACAATTATACTCTACCAATAATTGATAATCTATTAGAAACAATAGTGAGAAAGGGATTCTATAGCTAGTTGGATGGATTTTTAGGCTACAACCAAGAGCTGATCACAAAGAGAAACTATAAGTTTTGAAGGATTTAAAAATGCCAACTTATGGCAAAAAAGGAAAAAATTTAAGCCAAACTTTAGGTAAACAAATTAAAAAAATAGAAAAAGTAGAGAAACAAGTATAGTGACTAACTTCAATAAACAAAATGTTGACGAACAAAATGGAGTAGCTATGTAAAAGATAAAAGTATACTAATGGATAAAGTTTGATAAAGTTCAAAATCTAAAAGAATAGAAACACATTCTAATGTAAAGATTATATTCATATGAGGTATTCAAACGATCAATTGGCAATCCTTCAGTCCTATCAAACTTTGTAGAAATCCAAAACAAGTTACAGGGTTAGCAAGGCTAAAAAAATAAAGAAATAGAGCAACTTACAACTTGCCAATAAACCATGCCAACCACCAATACCTAGAAAATAATGATAGATCAATGCACACAAACATGGATTGAAAGGAGATCAGCCAATTCCTAAGACCCACAATAGGATTATGGAGAATCTATCATTAAGTCCTTGTTCATAGTAAGAAGAAGATACCAAAGGCAAGACAATTGAAATCGGTACAACATGAGAGCAAGAAGCAATAGATTCCTCATCTACAATGCAAAAAATAACTTTGTCATCTATAATAAAAAATGACCAATGGTAGATCTAGAACAAGCGAAGAAGTTCATAATAATACATCAACTGTGAAAAAAGCTTGAAGATGATATATTGGGTTCACTATTAATAAATATACGAGCAATAAAGAGACCAATTCATTGCTAGAACCATATCTATCGCCTTATGGCCTTGGAGGTAGAGAATAATACATTATATGGAAATACAATTATATGACACAATTATACATAATGTGGTCACCGAAAGGACACCCTCCCACAATGAAATGCATGCTAAATAGCTTTGACTATTAGAGAACATTGTAGCTTAGAGCTTGATATTATTTGCCAAATGCTCTTGAAAAGCTTTGATATGTGAAAGTGCTGAATCTCAAAAATTTGGAGTTATCATGAGAAACAAACAATTCATGTCTTCAACACTTATCTATCCACTCTATAGAAACTGTTAAGAAAGCATTTCTCATATGGTTTTTATAAGAAATACGAAAGTATTTGATCAAATCATGTCAGCACTCTTTGCAAGGCTATTCAAAGGTGATTCCTTCCACGAGAGAAGCAACCAGTTCACAAAGAATCTTACTCGACGTGAACGACACTTTGACAAGAAGATGATCATGTGGGCAGTTCAATATATGCATGATGCAGACATCACCGATGCAGACGGCAACGTTCTATTGGGATGACACAAACTAAGAGGGGAGAGTGATGGACAAGCAACTACTAAAGAAGAGCAATGAAGACTGAAATTAAAATACGAAGAAGCCAAGAAAGAGGCATAGATAAACGGACCCCGCCGCCACCCACCCGCCTGAAGGTATACACGAGAAACTGGTTCAAAGTGCCCGAAAGCATTATAACTGGCCTAGGGCTCACAAATGTGCACCCGCAATAGGGAGAGCTTGAACCTTCACCCCCGCCTCACTAGGCGAAGAGCCCCAACCACACAGCCTTGTTAGCAATCTATTTACTTTCGTAATGAGGTTGAGGAGTCCTTAGATCTTGTGGGAAGCTCCTATGTAAATACTTAGCTTTTCTGAACAAAACTTAGGGTGAATTAGGACATTTTAGAAACAACGCTGTAGGTCAAAATGCTTTCATTTTGTAAAAATGCATGCGCTTGCGCGTTGATTACGCATCAAGGTAAGCATTTATCACTGTACTTGTTTCGTTTGATACCATAAGTCACAATGAAAGAAAGTAATTGTTTCTCATCGGTCTGTAAATCTTCGATATCTTTAAGACACTACAATATTTTTAGGTCTATGGTACATGCATCAGTAGAACATTTCGTTCCGATCCATCCGATATGTAATAAGGAGAGAGTATGACAAGGGGAGGATTTTGAAGTGTAGATCAAGATATATAGGCTGGAATATGTCTTTAGGTCTGTAAATTCCAGATTCCAGCTTAGGTGTAGGAGTGTTTACATGAAGTCTTGCATTTTATGCCCGGGTAGTGATCACTTCCGTACTATCTAGCATACGCCCATGTTCTCTCAACCAGGTAGAATATACTCAGATTGATCAGTAGGTGTTCTCAATCCAGCGATTTGATGCCAGAAACTGTACGTGTGAAGTAGGTTATGTCGATGTTTGTCTTCAATAACCTTGTTCCTTCTTAGATGCCTATTCCAACCATTTCAAGTTAGTCTCACAACATTGACTGAAGGAGTTGCCTTTTAAACTGTCGTAATCATGGTGATTCTACTATAATAAAATTCCTTTTTTTTTCCTTGTTAATGAACCTAATCAACCTCCCTTTATCCTCATGGAGAGTCTTCACTAATAAAGGAATGAATTTTGTTTTAGCTTCTCGAGTCAAAGCAGTTACTTGAGAATTCTCCCATGCTTAATTGAATCCACATTAATTTTTGAAGACAATAAACACACCTATGGCTTATGATGTTCAAACCTTTGAGGCGGAAACCAATTATCAAGGATACACTCCTAGTAACACCACTCCACATACTTCTCCAGTTAGGTTGTCTCAGCTGATTTAAGTATGATAAATATATTAAATCATAGTTGCTTCAACATTCTAAGATTTTTTATCTGAACCTTCTGCTTTGTTTCGTCGATATAATTCTCTACCCACAATTTGATCAGCTATTTATATGAAGAGCTGAATCTGAATCTAGCCTCTAAATATACGATATTACTGTTTGGGAGAGAAGTCGGTAAGATATAATATTGGAGAGCCTGGGAGACTCGCGGATCAAGAATCTGACGTTGAAATAGATTCTGATTATGAATAATTTTTCTGACTTCCATCACATAGGAATTCTGAATGTTAGGTGGAGATCAGAGCCTTTCATTTTGTCGATTGCATGACCATGTGAGATATCAATTTCTAATGCTAAAAGAGTCATAAATCACACAAATAGTTGTGATATTACAAGAGTTGACGGCTTTTTCTCCTCAAATGAAAGAGTACATAAGTTATCAGATCCAGATGCAAGGTATGCAAGAAATCATGCAACTATGTTTGTTCGTACAAACGTGATCAATTCAAAAGTGCTTGAATCTACTTACAGTGGCTGGCTTTCATATATCAAATTAAAATTTGTAAATTTCTTCGTACAATATTGTGCCTTTGAATACAATGTACAGTCATAATATACAATTATCACTCATTCTCCTTGGCATTTCCATTATACCAAACAAAAAAAGGGATGATCTTTTGAGAAAATCGATAGAGAAATGGATAAACCCGTGGAGTTGCAGCTCTCGAGGATGAATCAGAAGTCCAAAATAGTAAGTTTGAAAAGTATATTTTGGCATGCTTGAATATTATTTTAATATTTTAAAAGAATCTTGGACTCCTTTTCCATCAGAAGCAATTAACTGCAAAAATCATCAACAACGCCAGGTAACTTATTGAGAGAAATTATAAAAATGCAGTTTACCAGAATGACAGGAAAAATCTGTTTCCTTATTACATTTTTTTGGGGGCGGTGGCGGTGGCGGAAAAAAAAAAGAGACAGCATTAAATTCACCATTTGGTCCAGATAAACGTTAGTGGTATATACTGGTGCTTATAGTAACACTAATCCTTCACAGCTAAAAAAGCTTAAGCCCTTGCATTCTCTTCGATGGCCGTGGGGATGTGAAATATTGACAGTGGGTGATACTCGATCGATTATTATTCAAATATTTATATACTGTAGTCTCTCTAGGATGGCTTTACATAAATAGTTTATGCTACACAAGAATGTAATTATCTTACTTGTCATGATGTAGCCGTCTGGCAGCTAATACTGCGAAGCACCATGACATAGAAAGCTTCACGCATTTATACCAGACTCATACGAGCTTTGATTCCCAAAATTATGTACAATCTTTTTTCTTTTGAGAGTACAATGAATTGGAAAGACACACACACCCGACCTCGTAAGGTAGAGGCACCCATCTTGGGGAACTCTGAGACATCCAGCCCTACATGGGACTTGAACCCTGGCCATCTGCCTAGGAGTACAAGGCACATCCGCGTGGTTATGGTGTTGAAATCGTCCAATAAAATGTCAGTGCTACATGTTCGGACTGTTTTGATCCTTCTTATCCCAAAATGAAGCACCCCCAAAATTTATCGATTGCTTTTCTCTTTTGCAGAGAAAAACAAGAATGAAGACAGCCAAGAACCAATGAAAAGCCGCCTTTCCATTTATGAACATTCTTCAATAGGCTGTTTGACTTCAGCCTGCTATATTTTTTGTCCATCTGTTAGGTCTTATCTCCTATCTGCAGAGCTCGCGCACTTCTCCCTATCATACCTTGCATGATCAGATCCTAAGAGAGTAATCTATTAGCAGTTTGATTACTTCCATCCTTTCATGATCTCCCGTCCCAACTTCCAAGGTTTGTGCAACTATATTCATGATAGTATTCGATCAATATGCTGAAAAAGGTATCACTACGCATATGAGTCGGCTTTACATGGAATAATCACGTGTCGCCAGTATATGTAACCTATGAAATTCAACGACTTATTCACTTCAAGGAATATAGATTTTACTGAAAAGCTACAAGGGAGAAAGAAAGTAAGGCGCACGAAGGTATGGCTGGTCTACGGCTGATATAATGCTCTAGCTCCTTAATGTGTGTGTGTGTGTGTGTGAGAGAGAGAGAGAGAGAGAGAGAGAGAGAGAGAGAGAGAGAGAGAGAGAGAGAGAGAGAGAGAGAGAGAGAGAGAGAGAGAGAGAATAACCCGTCTCGTCATCATCATCTAGCTCGGCTCACCTATGCTTGTGAGAGTGTCACTCCCCTCCGAATGTTGGATGATGGGAAGGTGGCAATCCTCTGAAAGTAGTCTGTAAGCTATGATTGCCTCCCCTCCCTGTGTGTAGCTCTGTGTGACTGTAATAATATGTACCGATGGCTCTGTATCTCTAACAAGAAGCACCCAAGAGTCCATAATCTCCCTGAGAGTGGGCTGTCCGTTGAATAAGACCCTGTATCTACCTCTAATCGTAGTATATGCATTGCATCGACATACAGTATGATCGTCACTCTCCGCCTCTTTGCATTCCTTGCAAGCTTACTCCTCCCTATGGACACTAGTTTGTCTCCTGAACTTATTCTCGAGTCTGTCATTCCACCCTAAGCTGACCAATCCCTACACGTGAGCTATGTGGCATGTATGTGACCATGCAGCGTAGAATTGATCTTTCTAATCAGACATCCTTGTTCCCAAGTCAGGTGACACAAAAAACCCTTTTAATGTAAAGTTGCCAAAGGTCTTGTTAGAGTACCAAGTTCCTCTTGCTACTAGAGAGGCAAACATAGGGTGAATCAAGGTCGTACTAGAAGTGTAGTAGGCTTTCCATACTAATCCCATGTGCATGAAACTGTGCCCTAACTTGTGCCTCGAATGCCCGGTGGGTGAATTTTGAGAAAAAGTATATACCTTGCTGTTCGTACGACGGTGTTAGTTCGCAGAAACTTTGATTGTACATTCAAACTGATGTGCCAAAACTATTCGAACTTATCCGAATAAAGTGATGTGTCACCGAATAATAAATGATCATCGAAAAATTTTGTAATTATTCACGAATAATTGAATTGTAGAGTAATGAGTGATGCAATCTAGATGTAGGCAGCCAGTTCACCTCTTTGTTTCATGATAAGAGAGTGATCTCCATCACTTTATTTGTATCCACACTTGTTGAGATACTCCATCAATCTATGATTCTAGGCCCTTGGTGCTTGCTTTAGGCCATAAAGGGTCTTTTTCAACTCACAAACATGTTTAGGAAACTTGCTACTTTCAAGGCCTTGTGGCTATTCCATATACACTTCTTCTTCCAAGTCTCTATTGAGAAATGCATTCTTGATGTCTAATTGGTATAATTTTTCCTTGCAGGCTTCCATAGCAAGTAAGGTTTTGATGGTACTCATTTTAGCTATGGGGTTGAAAGTTTCCCCAAAATGCACTCCTGATGTTTGTGCAAATCCTTTTGCAACAAACCTTGCTTTGCACCCTGAGATAGTCCCATCGGCTTTCCTCTTTACTAGACATGAGTTGCTTTCTATCACTTTCAAGCCTTCTTGCTTGGAAACAAGAATCAAGTCTTCTTTTGTTCAAGAGTTTCAATTTCTTCTGTCCATTATATATACCTGTTTGCTTCTTCAAAACATGTTAGGCTCATGATCCTCTATGATCCTATTCATGTAAACATAATGAGTTACCATAAAAGAATCATATGTGAATCTATCCAATGATACCTTGGCATTGAGAACTTCCTTTCTTCACCATTTGGAGGTATGAACTATCTATTCCTTGGCTTAAGCTTTGATACATGTGAAGAGTCTCTGTGATCTTCATCTTCCACTTCGACTCCATCTTCACCTAGCTCCACAAGATTTGCTTTTCCCTTTCTTTAATGACATGATTCTGAATTTCTTCTCGCTCCTCCTTTTTAAGGTGTTGAGTTCTCATCTCCATTCTCTAAAGTTGTCCTTTGATGACCACTTAGTTCAATACTTGTTTGACTTTGAGCTTTTTCATGCCTAAGTCCATCATTTTCATGTTCTTGCAAATACTCTACCTTCTTGTACCATGGAAGTAGCTCATCAAAAACTACATCTCTTGAAACTTTGAGCTCCTTTGTATAAGGATTGAAACACCTAAGACCTTTTTGATCATTGGCATAGCTAGTGAAGAAACACTTTTCTGATTTACATTGTAACTTGTTCCTTAGCTCACTAGGAACATATTGAACGCCAAGGTGACCGCTCCACCTCCCTAGGCGACTACAAAGAATTGGACCCCTACTTGTGCACCCACATGGACGATCTCCTCACCAACCTGGGCAGCCTCCATGATTGCTCTGGCGACTACATGGGCTACTGGCTCAGCCAACTTGAAAGCATTCTAGGCCATAGGGAACACCTTAAAGAACAATCTGCCATGCCAACTAAAGACTTGGACGACCTAATGGAATGGTTAGGCAATGTGCAAAACATCTCTTGATTCACGGTCCAAATTGCCGAAGAAGAAGAAGAAGAGACCGGAGTGGAGTCCGTTATCTTAGGAGAGCCAACCAAGGATCAAGAGCGAGGTAGGGAAACACATGGCATGGATGACTAGATTACTACTAGACTCCGTGAAGACAATCGAGTAGAAAATTCTAATAGTGACTCTATATGCTTGATGGAAGAAATTCCACCTGGTTGGATTCAAGTAAAGGAGAAAGCTATAAAAATCGATGACTTTCATTAACGAGATGCTAATTGAAGGGGAGACATGTAACAAGATGGTCAACCCAAAACCCATAAAAGAGATCAACATAGGAGAAGATTCTTCTCGCTAAATGGGTAGTCCCGAAATTCCACCTGGTTGGATTCAAGTAAAGGAGAAAGCTGTAAAAATCGATGACACCCAAGTTTCATTAACAAGATACTAATTGAAGGGGAGACATTTAACAAGATGGTCAACCCAAAACCCATAAAAGAGATCAACATAGGAGAAGATTCTTCTCGCTAAATGGGTATGGGACTACCCTCTCTTACTCAAGGAGGTGATATCATTTATGCATAAATTGAAGAATGTATTTGCATGGAGCTATAAGGATCTCATAGGGATACCTTAAGAGTTTAGCATCCATAACATCCGATTAATCCGAGATGCTCAACCCATTCGACGAAAAATTTACCAATTGAACCCCAAGTATGCTACGACTGTCAAAAAGGAGATACAAAAGATGGAGGAAGCTAGAACTTATAGTGCTATTAGAACACTTAGAGTGGTTATCCTCCATGGTCATAGCAACTAAAAAATAATTCTACAAAATAAGAGTTTGTGTAGATTTCCACGCCTTGAACAAGGTAAGAGTACTCGTGGTTTTCCAACCCCTTTTCTGAACAAGTAATAGAAGATGTAGCTACTCATGCACTATACAGTTTCATGGACGGGTTCAGCCGCTATACAATCTTGGCCATCCACTTCGAGGACCACTTAAAGATAGCATTTATCACACCATGGGGAACTTACGTCTACACAAAAATGGCATTTGGTTTACGCAACACGCCAATTACCTTCAATAGAAATGAATATCTCATATTTGGTAACTTATGTTTAAAATTTCGTATTTTCATGGACAACTTCTTAGCTTTTTTAGGAGAAGCATGCACTATACCAATGGAGAATGTCGGCATTTAAGGCACTTGGAGCAACTATTTGGGTGTTGTAGGGAAACAAGTCTTAAGCTTAATCTTAAGAAGTGCCATTTTCTGGTAACACAAGGGACTCTTCTAGGCCATGTGGTATCCATCGAGGGTATGGCTCCCAATCATGACAAGATCTTGTCTATTTTGAGATTGCGTAGATGGATAAGCATAAGAGGTACGAAGTTTCCTAGGTCACAGAGGTTACCATAGGAAGTTTATCCACATGTACGCATAAATTGCACAACCTCTCTCGAGGTTGACTAACAAGAGTTTCACTTTCGAGTTGACCTTACAGGAAGAAAAATCTTTCATCTACTTGAAGAAAAGGCTCACATGTGCGCCTGTTCTCGTGGTGTTTGATTGGGCCACAACTTCCCATGTGCATGTAGATGTAAGTCATTACTACAATAGGAGTGGTTCTCACTCAACCTAATACTGGTTGTCACTCAAGCTAATGCTGCACACAAATTGGATCAACCAATGCACTACACCCATCCTCTTTTGCCCAAATTTGAGAAGAATTACATCACAAAAGAAAGAGAAGCCTTGGCCATAGTCTTTGCATTGAAAAAATTCAGACATCATCTCTTGGGCACAACCTTCACAGTCATCATTGATCATCAAACCTTGAAGTATTCGCTGAAAGGTAGCAAGTAGAGTATGGAGATGGTTACTTCTCTTCCAAGAATTTCACTTTGATATTGTTCAAAGGAGCGGAAGAAAGCATGTACTTGCTTGCCATGTTCTTCGGATAAGACACCCACTACAAGCTCCAAAGGGCATAGAAGATGACTTTTTGGATAGCTCAATATATAAGGTAATAACTACCTGCATGATATGAAGATGTCTACCAATTTCTTTCAAGTGGTTGATTTCCTTTACATTCTATGCCCATGGAAAGAAGAACTCTAGTCAAAATAAAAAATTTCATTCTTGTAAATAAAACACTTTACAAAGTGGGGCGCATGGGATGTGTAGGATGTGCCTAATGCCTCACGAAAATGACAATGTTCTAGAGTTCTCATATGGCAATAAAACAAGTGGAAACTTTTCAGAGCATATCATTGCTCGTAGAATTCTTCAAAACTGACTATGGTGGCCTTACATTTTTAGGGATGAGACAAGCTTTGCACAAGCATGTGATAGGTATGTGATACCTATCAGAGGTGTGCATCGAAGCCAACAAGGCAACATAACCTGCCCCTCAACATTTCCATTGGGTGGCAACCATTTGAGCATTAGGGGCTTGACTTTGTAGGGCTATTCACATGGCCGAGATTCTAATGCAAATTATCCCTTAACGGCCACATATTACATGGCAAAATGGCCGAAGTGATAGTAACAAAGGATTGCACCGTAGAGATAGTGGCATCGTTTTTGTACAACGCTATACTCTACAAATTTAATTGTTCTATTGAAGTTATTGCAGATCAAGGTTCCCACTTCGTAAATGAGGTATTAACACTAATTTTTGCTAAGTATCGGATTCCCCATAGGAAATCACGTGTTGTCTAATGATTGCATCTATCCTTCCTTCCCCACTGATTACCCTCTTTGCTCCAACACTTCACCTTTGTTAATCCTCACCTTTTCTCCCTCGGGACTATAATCTATCGATAAAGGGTGACCCCCATCACCCTCTTACCCCAAGGCAACTATCCCATCACCCACAAGTTGACTACCCATTTTTCTGCCAACCACCACCTACTCCCTATTTTACTCCTCGTATCTCCAACCGTCCACTTGACATCCCTTCTTATTTCTTCTCCTCTGAATCACATGTTTGGAGACTATTCTTCTCCTCTAGTGAGACTCATCAACACTTACAAGGGACTTCACCTTGGCCACCACTTGTAGGGAAAATCCACCCACCTATAGGGAAGCGGCATGGTGCACCCTCTTACAGGTTGAATTCACACCTCAACTCCACAAGGGTGTTTTTTATCACTTCACTTATTCTCGGTGTATTTCCAATTTTGTTACCACACCAAAAGGCAACCCAATTACTCAGAGCATACGGAGATAGCAAGTATAATTTCTTATCTCACTTATGGCATCAAATGCTTTAGAGGAGACGAGGAATGCTTTGGAGTTCAAACTTGAATTTGAAGGCGATTTTGAAGAGACACAATCCAAGTACACTGGCCGGCAGAGGAGCAACGACACCCAGATATTCAGGAAGGAGAGTAAGCGAGCTAGACGATTCACTTGACCTAGAGCCAAGAAGCTAGCCAAGAAGAAGACAAATCTCTAAGTGGAGAATCTAGAGACTCACTTTACAGGGCATCTCATGAAGGAAGATTCTTAGTTTTTCTCCCTTGAAGCAAAGTCATGTCAAGCCTAAGCCTGTCTTAAGGCCTCATCCTCTTCAAAGAAGAAATAATTATGAAAGCAACACCCTCCTCATCAGTGGCAAATGAGCTTCTTATTACTATCCCATACGAGTTTTCTCTTACGATCAACATGATACAAGCTAATACATTAACAGATGCATCACATAAACAGAGATAGCACATATGGACCTCATACGTCCCTCATGCGTCTCGCAGCCACTCATGCGACTCGGAGCCACTCATGTGTCTCGCAGCCACTGCTCCATGCCTTCAGCCACTGCTCCATGCCTTCAGCCACTGCTCCATGCCTACCATCCATGCCTAAGCCTGTCCGCCTCATCCTTTTCAAAGAAGAAATAATTATGCAAGAAAAACCCTCCTCATCAGTGGCAAATGAGCTTCTTATTACTATCCCATACGAGTTTTCTCTTACGATCAAGATGATACGAGCTAGTACGGATGCATCACATAAACAGAGATAGCACATATGGACCTCATGCGTCCCTCATGCATCTCGCAGCCACTGCTCCATGCCTACCATCACGGATACTCTAGAAATAGGAAGAGAACTCTCTTACTTTTTTCAAGACCTATCCGTCCCTGCCTAATGGGAAGATAACACAAGTACTGCGAGCATCGGTTCTAGAAAGAGAATAGATCGTTGATTCTTGAAAACTTGGATTCTTTTGAGGAAAGAGTGCCAAAGATACATCGGTGGCATGTGCAACTTTATTCACAACAAAAGAAATCGATCCCCTTATTGCTCATAGACTAACCTTATTTAAGGCATATTTTCTTCTTAAAGATAATTTTCACTCCATG
This sequence comes from Ceratopteris richardii, assembly GCA_020310875.1. NCBI lineage: Eukaryota > Viridiplantae > Streptophyta > Polypodiopsida > Polypodiales > Pteridaceae > Ceratopteris > Ceratopteris richardii. The sequence goes on from CM035419.1 coordinate 126,122,455, forward strand.
GATATTAAGATATGCGACCTCTCCATTTGTTTTGTGCATGCCAAGCTGTTCCCATACCATAGGATGTTGCAACAATCCTTAGCAGAAAGGAGGAATGTTACATCCGCAAAAGCACAAGGCAGCCCATACTTTTAAGTTGTTTGGCACACCAATGATGCTATGGATTCGAAGGTTGCGTTTACGAGCCTTCAAGGATACTTGAACCCGAAGACTCAAGGAAGAGGTGGACCCCAACTCTTGTGCACCTTTTCCTCTACTTGCACATGAGATCCCTTGCAAGGTGCAACTGCCTAGGCCACGACAATTGCAACATTAACTTCTCCTAGGGGACTCATTTTCTCCTCCTTAGTACCCTCATAGACCCTTGGGAGAAGAATTCTCCAAGCCACCTTCTCTCTCAAAGATACTTTCTCTCTCCTCTGGGACTCATTTTCTCCTCCTTAGTACCCTCATAGACCCTTGGGAGAAGAATTCTCCAAGCCACCTTCTCTCTCAAAGATACTTTCTCTCTCCTCTGGGACTCATTTCCTCTTGACTACCCTCCTAGTGCCCTCAGCAACTAATTCTCCAAGCTACCTTCTCTCTCTAGGCTATCTTCTCTCTCTTGGGAAACTCTATCCATACTATCTTCTCTCCCTCTTATGTGACTCTCTCCAAGCTACTTTGTCTCTCCTAAGAGACTCATTACTTTCTCTCTCCTAGGAGACTCGTTACTTTCTCTTAGGAGACTCTCTCGAGGCTACTTTCTCTCTTCTGGTGAAAATTTCTTATAGGTGGTAAACTTGTGTGTGGGTTTAGGGAATGCAATCACGCTTCTCTTGGAGTACTCACTGGAAGGTCCTAAGATGCTTAGAGACACATATGAAACACTTGCCAAATAGAAGGAATACAACCATTCTACTACCATTCTACTGCTTCCATTACTGCTTCCAAATACCTCTCAAGAGTACCCCTCGGTTAGCACCAACTAGCAGGAACTTCCTTAGAGAAACAAGGAAGGGAGTAGAGGCTTGTCACTTCTAGGATAGTACACTTACCAAAGGGATGGAAAGGATCTCCATTGAGGGATCTTTGGATATCTCTCATGTAATAATGTATTATTCTTGTATTATGAATGATGTCTTTTCATAGACTACGGGGGAAAGAAATACTCAAGAAATTTGTTACAGGAGTGGTGGCTAGAATGAGGAAGTTATAATTGCAGTTGTCCTGGCCTAGGCAGTTGCACCTTGCCAAAGATGTCAAGTGCAGGTGAAGGTGCACCGAGGTTGGGATCCCACCTCTCCCTTGAGCCACCGAGGTCAGATATTCTTGAGGGGTGGAGTCAGAGATCCGTCACCCAACTTTGAGTTTCCCTAAGGATTGCCCAACTTTGTAGTCTCCCAAGGTTGCCAATACTCACTCAGGGTTGCCAAGTTGCACCAGGTTGCCAAGTTACACCAAATTGACACTAGTTGTCAAGTTACACCAGGTTTCCATTGGTTGGCTCTTGCCCACCTCTTGGCTTGTTTCTCCCTTCCCAAAGAGGGTCATCAAGGCCACTTGAACCTTTTGCTTGGCAATGTTTTCTTTATGCTTTATGGCCAAGAAAAATTTTTGTTTAGAGGTTGTTAGCCACTGTAGTCTCTCTCTCTCTCTATCTCTATCTCTTTCTCTATCTCTATCTCTATCTCTATCTCTATCTCTATCTCTATCTCTCTATCTCTATCTCTATCTCTATCTCTATCTCTATCTCTATCTCTATCTCTATCTCTATCTCTATCTCTATCTCTATCTCTATCTCTATCTCTATCTCTATCTCTATCTCTATCTCTATCTCTATCTCTATCTCTATCTCTATCTCTATCTCTATCTCTATCTCTATCTCTATCTCTATCTCTATCTCTATCTCTATCTCTATCTCTATCTCTATCTCTATCTCTATCTCTCAGACGGATGGAGCTAAAAAATGTGACAAAGTGAAGATGATAATCTTGCAATGGGAGAAACGTTTACAATATACAGTCATTACAAAAGGGTTTTGATGAAAGTGTATACGTTCATAAAAGCTAAGGCACTTTACGAGAAGAAAACATCTACAACACTTTGCTAAATAAAATATGGCAACTATTCCTTTGCGGGTTCCTTGCCTATCCTGCACTGCTGAGTGACTTCCTTGGTCCGGGTCTCCATACATGAGCCTAATTCTAGAATTGGACCTAACATATCAATTTCAAAAATTAGACTAATTTTCGGAAAAGGACAAATTTCAGAAATTGGACCAATTTAAAAAATTGGACCAACTCCAAGGTTAAAACCAATTTCAGAAGAACGAATCCCAAGAGAGACCAATTTCAAAAATTGGACCAATTTCAAAAATTGGACCAATTTCAAACATTGGACCAATTTCAAAAATTGGACCAATGATCTTGAGCGATGCCAAGAGTGACCCCCATGCATTCCTTATATAGCATGTAAGCTGCCCAGCGATAGAGTTTTACGAAAAAGCTGAAAAGCGCCCCAAAAAGCATGTGATTGCTAAAAATAGCGATTGTTGGTGGAGTTGGTTTCTTAGGTTTGACTTGGTAGGGAGTGTAGTTATGGTGTGTAGAGGTGTGCTTATGTGATCCAATGCCACTTGGTGAGAGAGGAGGAAGTATGCGTGTATGTCGGTGAGAGAAAGGGGCGTAATACATCAAAGGTCATAGCTCAAAAATTTATGGGGGGCTTTCCTTTACATCATATGTATCCATTGCACCCGCATACAAAGTACCTTGAAAAACCAAGTACAAAGTACCCTGAAGTACCAAGTATGGTACCTTGAAGTACAAAGTACGGTATCTGAGTACAAAGTACCACTTTCAAGTTCAATGAAGTATGATTAATCATTGGCCATGAGACAGAAGGAATTGGGACTCTACAGTAAGCTTTGGTTTGCTAAAAGCAAGTGTCTTCCTTGGAAATTTCCATATCTTCAATGTCATTCAATAAAAGAATATACAGATGGCTATTTCTGGAACTGCAAGTACATCAAATCAGGGGTTCATGGCATGATCTTATAGTCGTTCTTTTCTTATGGACCCTGTACTTAGTGACTTTGGGTCGTATGATCACAGTGATCTCTGTCTCAATACTGATGGAGATCTGCATGTGGACCTTGTGGTACCTTCGGGATTGGCAGAATGTGCTTTTGAAACACTGTTGTTTTTCGTCAATGTTGTCAGAAACAATATTGAAATTTCGTAACATTAACTCAGCTAATGGCATGCCCCAAGAAAGTCGAGACCACATTGAGTACTTCAGTAAGCTTATTCTTTAGGCACGATCGCTTAAAGATTCTTTTCTCATGCACATACATTAACAAACACACAAATTTCCCCACTCAAAAAGGAAAAAATATGATTGCTACAACACGTGAGAACTCATAAGAAAACGTTTTATGCCTTGCCTGCTCAAGAAAATCTGGTAGAGTTCCTGCTTCTTGTGAGCAGGAAAAGATCCACCTTTTTTGTTCACACTAAGTGTCGGAAAAACATATCAGACTGTCTTTGAGAAGTGATTTCTAGAACAACCTCCCTGAGGGAGGGAGGGAGGGAGGGAGGGAGGGAGGGAGGGAGGGAGGGAGGGAGAGAGAGAGAGAGAGAGAGAGAGAGAGAGAGAGAGAGAGAGAGAGAGAGAGAGAGAGAGAGAGAGAGAGAGAGAGAGAGAGAGAGAGAGAGAGAGAGAGAGAGAGAGAGAGAGAGAGAGAGAGAGAGAGAGAGAGAGAGAGAGAGAGAGAGAGAGAGAGAGAGAGAGAGAGGGAGGGAGGGAGGGAGGGAGGGAGAGAGAAAGAAGGGGAGGTGAGTTAAGTTCCTTACACTACCTCAAAATGAAGGGACTGAGAAGTTACAGCCACTTTGGAGAAACCGTAATTAGATATCCTTGAAATGCTCCAATTCCCTGGCTGATATTGAAAAATCACATTTCAGCAGATCACACAAAAAAATTGAGAAGATGCACAGGTAGCTGAAGGCCAAAAGGGTTTACTAGTAGATTAAATCCATCAAGTAAGAATCCACCCATGCCAATAACTGTGTGAATGGGAGCTATGTATGGGTCACTTTCATATACATCAACTCCATCACTATCTTTGGCAGGAAATTGAAGGCATCTCCCTTGGAAAACAGCACAAGTACGCTCGTAATTATGTACGTGACCCCACAGCACTAGGTCAACCTATCATTGAACTCAATTAGACTTATTGCTATCTGCATCTACCAAAATCAACCATGTTGATTCATTTGAAGATACATTGTTATTTAATGGTTATTTTAATAATCTAGAATTGTGATTCATATAATTCTAGAACATCCTTCCTCACCTGGCCCCGCAAAAGGAGTGGCTCTACATTCGATCTGAAGACTGGATCAACTGATGGGATGAGCCTACTTGCAACCCCTATATCATTAACTGAGGAATATTGAGGTCGATGTCTGCATAACACACTGGAAGGATAAGCCTGCAACCCAGATGAGAAATAATGTTTTTGAACTCCAGCATTTTCTTTTGATTAAACTGAGCATATCTAAAAGGCACAGCATTCCCAACAATCTATGATTAGGAAAGAACTCTTGCAGAAGAGGGACTTCAAAAATCGTTTAGGTGATCAAACCCTGTGAATATCAGCCATGGGGTTCTCTTCCTATCGGCTGATGCAAGATCACTTTCAATCCATTTGTACTGCAAAAAGTAGGAAGACAACCGAATAGCTCATATTCAGCACATCTGCTTCAAATATTCATTATAAAGTGCTACTATTTACACAAACAAAAATCTAATTTCATTCGCGGGGGGAGGGGGGGAGGTAGAGAGAGAGAGAGAGAGAGAGAGAAAGAAAGAAAGAAAGTCATATTAACGTCTTCTGGAGGCCAAACTTGGCCTATGAGACAAAAACCATGTACAAGTGTAGTAACCCTGTGTAGAAGATAAAATGAAATAAAAAGTATATCGCTACACAAAGCTATATAGGGCTGGAAAAGACTGGGGAGACGTGGCTCTGACTCTGCAGATAGTGGCCACCTAATACATAGGGGGATCCAAAATGTGAGTAAAACGCCCTAGCCACTGGTGATGGGTGGAGGTGGGTGTAGTATGTGGTACATCGGTGGTGGTCTGAGTGCCTCTTGAAGGAAGACAACCCAGGGGGTGGTGGTACGCCTATGCTCCATCATGTGGTCATAGACAATCCTGATGCGTGAGATATCCTCCTGATATAGTCGTGGTCGACGATATCCACCCATGCGTGGTCGGCGCCGTGCTCTCTGTGCTGCTGCCTGGTGTAGCGTGAGCCCTATAGATGGACCTCTCTGATGTAGCTCAACTCGCTGAAAGAACTGCGTAATGGTCTGCTGGGTACTCACCCGTGGCTGATGTATGGGCTGTAGTGACCGCTCTCGCCTCTCGTATGCTGCTGTGAGAAAGAGTCCCAAGCGTCTCTGGTCTCCCATAGTCATGCACAGCTGGAATGACTCCTCGATCTGGAACTGTGCTCGTAGGTCTAAGTCATGCACAACTGAGAGAGAGAGAGAGAGAGAAATGAAATGAAATGAAATGATATATTTACGTCTTCAGAAGGCCAAAATGACCTATGAGACCAAAAGTTACAAAACTAGTGAATCTGATACAAAATCTGAGTACCAAAGGAAGTAGTATTGAAAATGAAAGATGTAAAATAGCTGGGAAAAAGCTAACACCAAGACTAATACAATAAAGGGCTGATACATAGGAGGGATGTGCTGATATACAAGGCTGGAGATCTATCCTCATATGCACTGTGGGCGTCTGCAAAGTATAGCTCGAATCCTCCGCTGCAGTCTCCGTCGATACTGTGTAGCACCTCTCACTCTCGGTCGTCTAGATCTCCCTAGCTCCAGTGCTCGGTCTATGAGAGTGCCAGTAGTCGCTGTATGAGTGTGGACAGAGCTCTGTACTAGATGCTCTACTGACTGCTCCTCTAGCTGCCCAATGTCTGGTGTAAAGAAATCCGTAATCTGTCTTTGGGACTGTCTCCCTCCAGCTCTCCTCAGTAGAGTGTCTCTATGTCTGTGTACCTCTAATAGATATAATCCAAGACATCTCTGATCCTCAAAACTCATGACTCTAGATAGAGGCCCAAAACCCTCTCTGAATAGACAATGAAAACGGCCCCGTATCTCATAGTATACCGTGCAATGACATATGTAATGTAGCTCTGTCTCTGGCTCGAGGTGACATAGACGGCATATCCTGCTATCTGCTGGTACCCCTCTGAATCTGCCAGTCTCAATCTCAAGCTGATGTGAGGATGTGCGCAACTGGCCAATGGCACAACGCAAGGCATGGGAAAGGTATGTATCCATATAGCTAGGTCGAGTCACAAACCCATCCGTTGTGAGGTGTAGAAGATGCTCTCTATAGAAAGCCATCTTCGTACCCAACTCCTGTGTAGGCTCAATCCATGTCCTCCTGGTGTCCAGCTGGATCAGATCCTGACGAATGAGTCTGGTAATCTCCACCCGTGTCAGGTACATCAGGGGTGTCTGTAAAGAGTACTGGAAAGGAGGCAGCCTGTCCATGGTAAAACCATGTGTCTGAAACCATGATGTCATCTGTGCAAACCAGCATGATGTATCCCCCTGCAGGGCTAGCTGTCTGGATGACTCGAGGGCCAACCTCATATATCTATCTCTGGTAGTGTCCCACAAGCTGTGTACAAAGGAGACTGCTCTAGTGAGTGCCTCAATCTCAATAGGGGGGGCAGCTAGCTCCGCTCGAATGATATCATGTGGTACGGAGGCCTTGGCTCTAATCAGCCTAGAGATCATAGATACCAAGGGCCTCTCCATGGCTTTCCACCCATCTTGGCCTATAGAAGGTCCCCAAACCTGTACCCCATATAGCATAGTAGAGGCAACCAAAGTATCAAAGAGCCATAACTTTGTCCTGGGTTCCTGAAACTGAACTTGCGAGCACATCCTCTCCAATGCTCCCAAAGCTGCAGATGCTCTAGTCAGTCTAGTCTCCGCTGCTCTCCTCAAGGAAAATCTCGGTCCAGTGAATACTACCCCCAGATATGTGTATGCATCTGTATACTCCACAACCTCCTGCCCATATGTGAAAATCGGTGTTGATCTCCTGATCCACTGCGGGGTGGTGTTAAACACCATAACCTTGGTTTTACCAAGGTTTACATACAAACCACTATCCTCTGCAAAGCTGTGTAGAGCATCCAAGTGTCGTTGCATACCCTCTGGTGAGTCAGATATCAAAACAATATCATCAGCATATATCAGCAGTGGGATCCACGTCCCTGCCAACTCGGCCCCTCTATCACCCTGTCTGTCAATGTAATCAGACACCTCATCAACATACATACCAAATAGAGTAGGAGACAGTGGGCAACCCTGTTTCACTCCAATAGTAGAGTGAACTAAATCAGATACCCCTTCTGAGGTGTAAACTCGTCCCACCACTGATCTGTACAAAGCCATAATCCCCCACATCAACTCTATGGGTACCCCCATCTCCTGTAGTCTGCGCATCAATCGAGCTCTCGGCACCATGTCAAATGCTTTGCGGAAGTCCACAAAGCTACAATAAATCCGCTTCCCGTGTGACCTTCCCTCTTCAATGATGGCTCTAAGTGTCAGAATATGATCAAGAGTGGAGAGACCCCTCCTGAAACCTGCCTGACCCTTTGCCCGCATACCCTCACCCTCTGCCCAATCACTCAAGTGCTGCTCAAGAATGGATGCATACAACCGTGCCAATGTGTGTCCAACCATAATAGTGCGGTAGTTTCCCGGCTCTATAGGATCCCCTGCCTTGAAGATAGGCACAATAGTAGACAATCTCCAAGTCTCAGGTAACCCTTCACACATGGCACGATTGAACAACACTGCAAGAACCTCCATCAACATATCCCTAGCATGAATAAAATGCTCCGCCACTAGACCGTCATGGTCATATGCCCTCCCGGTCCTCATCCTGTCAATGGCCCTCCGTACCATTCGAGTTGTAAAGAAAGTGCTCGTGGCTGGGCACGGCTCTACAAGGCCCGGAAGGGGTTCCTGTCCAGGAACCATATATAGCGATGTCGCATACTGACCCCATACATCAGGTGAAGTAATCGCTGGGGGAGTGGAGTGCTCATGAAAAAGTCGCCATGCCTCTCTTGAGTCCCTGCTCAAGAACATCTGATATACATCTCGCTCCAACTGAGCCAGGTAAGCCCGCTTCTTCCGTCTCACAAGGCGACGGAAAGCAATCTGAGACTGTCTATAAGTGATAACTCCCAGCAAAAGATCCCTCTGAAGCTGGGCCCTCATCTCTCTGCATTCCTGGTCATACCAGCTATTCTGGGGCATGCTCCCATACTGTCGCCTCCGAACCGGCCGGGTGTGTGGATATGCCACTGATGCGGCACTATGCAATGTCTCCGTCAGTAGAGTGGTGCACTCCTCCAGTGAGAGACCTGGACCAACTGTGTGTAGACGGTCCCAGATCTCCTTTGTATAAACGGAATCAGTCTCTGGTGTAAATGTGTAACGGGTATGTGACCTGCCTACTGATGTCTGGGCTGTACTGTACTGAAAAGAGACTGATAGTGTCAAAAGAGCATGATCCACTGCTACACCCACTGGTCTAGCTCCCACTGTGAAATCCTGAATGCAAGGGATGAAGCTCGGCCGTGTCATGATATAGTCCACTGTACTGGCTCCATGTCTATGTGGAAAGCAAGTGAAACCAACTGCCCCCGGAAATCGATGTAGGCCATTAAGTATGGCTAACCCATGCGTAGTCGTCATCTCAATGAGATATCTCCCATACTCTGTCTGCTCTCTATCATGCGAGCATCTGTCGAGCCCAAACTCACCCACATCCATCTCTCTATGCATCTCATCTGAAGTGTCGTAGAAGACTGTCTGTGAGTTGCCCGTTCGGGCATTGAAGTCCCCTAGGAGAATGATATCACCATCTCTAGAGAACTCCCAAATATCATCATCTAGAAGAGAGAAAGGTGATTGCCCACTGGGTGCAGCATATACAGACGTACTGGGAGGGAAGTAACATATGGCAATGTATAAAAATCGACCTGTGTCAGCTCTCAGCCTCACCCACATATATCGAGCATCCTCATCTCTCCGTACGATATGTAGTAGTGGCTGCAACTCCTCTCTGAATAGCACTGCTACTCCTCCTGACCCTCTAGTCCCATGTCCCGATCTTGCCTTCAGCCTGTGGGCTGTCTCCCATCTATATCCCACCACATGCGGCATCAACTGTCCAGGGGCCTGGTGGGTCTCTGAGAAGAAAACAATGTCTCTATCTCTGAAACTGTCCTCAAAGGCACCAATGTCCAACCTCATAGATCCATTACAGTTCCAAGTAGCCATCTTCAATGTGGTCCCATACGTCTCGCACCGTCATGTAGTGCGTCGCTCAAGAATCACCACCCGACCATCTCTGTAGAAGGCTAGCTTTCCCTTCTCTCGTGCCGCTCTAATCTCTGGCATTACCTCTCTCATATGCGCAAGCTGTGAGAGAGTGAGGTCATCGCCAAGGAAAACACCTGTCTTCTTAAGCATTGGTCTCTTCCTCAAGAATTCCTTCTTCTCTTCCAATGAAGGAAAGCGCAATATAAGAGCTCTCTCCTTTGAAGATTCCCCAAAGCCCTCTCTTTTCTTGCCTACTCTCCATGCCTTTGTATGCAAAGGCTTCTCCATCCCCATCATGGATGTGAGAGTTTTGACCTCCTTTTCCACATCATTTATGTCCTTGAGGCCGGTTACTCTCACATGTAGTGCCCTTGTCCGCCTTCTTTGTTCCTCTTCGAGGGTCATGTTGATAAGAGTAGGTGTACAAGGAGCTTCCTTACTTTTCCCTTTCTTAGCCACTTCAATCCATTTTTCAGCCTCTTGTACTTTCTTTTGCGTTTCGGATATGACTGCAGCCCATGACTTCTTCTCCTCATCTTCCTTGATGGTCCGTACCTGTTCTTTTATATCTTTCAGCTCCTCGATCACCGAAGGCTGAATTTCACCTTCTTCGAGAACACGAGATTCCGCCACTTCCATCAACTGTTGTTCGAGGGTTGAGACTTTCCCTTTGAGTCTATCAATTTCACCTCGCATCTCTTCTCGTTCTTCATTCCACGACTTGAGCAGGGCTTCTTTTTCTTTCACCGCTTCTGCTCTCCATTCCTTCATCTCTCTCTCAATATGCTTCAGTCGCTTATTAGTTCTCGTAAATGTAACTTTCGACGAAGGGGAAGCCATGAGAGAGAGAGAATACAGCACTGTGATTAGGGTTAGGGCAGAACTGCGATTAGGGTTCGTTCGGTCAGATCTGCGCTTGCATCAGTCCTTCACCTCAGAGAGTACAGCACACGTCAGTACCGCACTTCGTGCCCTTGCAGTCCATCAGCTCGCGTCAGACAGGCGTCAGAGAGAGGTGCAGATCGCGTCAGAGGCGTCAGCAGCTCGCGTCAGAGAGAGGTGCAGATCGAGTCAGAGGTGTCAGCAGCTCGCGTCAGAGGCGTCAGCAGCTCGCGTCAGAGGTGTCGTCAGCTCGCGTCAGAGGTGTCGCCAGCTCCCATCAGAGGCGTCAGCTCGCGTCAGAGGCGTCAGCTTGCGTCAGAGGCGTCAGCAGCTCGCGTCAGAGAGAGAGAGAGAGAGAGAGAGAGAGAGAGAGAGAGAGAGAGAGAGAGAGCTTTGGGATAGAGAGAGAGAGAGAGAGAGAGAGAGAGAGAGAGAGAGAGAGAGAGAGAGAGAGAGAGAGAGAGAGAGAGAGAGAGAGAGAGAGAGAGAGAGAGAGAGAGAGAGAGAGAGAGAGAGAGAGAGAGAGAGAGAGAAGAAAGAAAGAAAGAAAGTCATATTAACGTCTTCTAGAGGCCAAACTTGGCCTATGAGACAAAACCATGTACAAGTGTAGTAACCTTGTGTAGAAAATGAAATGAAATAAAAAGTACTCGTGACACAAAGCTATATAGGGCTGGAAAAGGCTGGGGAGACGTGGCTCTGACTCTGCAGATAATGGCCACCTAATACATGGGGGATCCATAATGTGAGTGAGTAAAATACCCTAGCTACTGGTGATGGGTGGAGGTGGGTGTAGTATGTGGTACATCGGTGGTGGTCTGAGTGCCTCGTGAAGGAAGACAACCTAGGGGGTGGTGGTACTCCTCTGCTCCATCGTGCGGTCGTAGGCTTTCCTAATGCGTGAGATATCCTCCTCATATAGTCATGGTCGACGATATACAACCATGTGTGGTCGTCGTCGTGCTCTCTCTGATGCTGCTTGGTGGAGCATGAGCCCTATAGATGGACCTCTGTGATGTAGCTCAGCTCGCTGAAAGAACTGAGTAATGGTCTGCTGGGTACTCACCCGTGTCTGATGTTTGGGCTGTAGTGACCGCTCTCGCCTCTCATATGCTGCTGTGAGGAAGCGTCCCAAGCGCCGCTCGTCTCCCATAGTCATGCACAACTGGAGCGACTCCTCCATCTGAAAGTGTGCTCGTAGGTCTAAAGTATGTTTGGCATCTGATAACAAAATGCTTCTCACTCTCTACCGTTGTCTGGCATACTGGGCACCACCTCTCCTCACGTGGGACTCCCTTGGACCGACCCCTCTCAATCTCGAGCTGATGTGATGAAACCGGGAGCTGCCCGATGACGACTCGAAGGTGGTGGGGTAGGTATGTTTGCATGTATCTCGGAATCTTGATGAAACCCTCATCTGATATATGTAGAAAATGCTCACGGTAATAGAGCATTTTCGGTGGCAATGTATCCCTAGGGCTCACCCATGTCCTCTGTATGTACATATGAAATATCTCTTGACGAATGACCCTACTCCTCTCCTGATGAGAGAGCGAGTAGGTGGGTGCATGTAAGTCGTACTATAGTGGTGGTAGCTTGTCTATGTCAAAACCATGGTGGGCCAGCCAGTCTCGTGTGTGTGCATACCATGAGGAGGTGTCGCCTACTCATGCCATATCACGTGATGCCTGGAAAGCACGATAAGCAATGCGCTTTGTATCCATGCTCCGAAGTCTGTGTAATAGGCATATTGTTTGGAATAGTGCCTCAACTAGCATTGGTGGTGCAGCGAGCTCTGCTCTAATGATATCATGTGGTACTGAAGGCTTGCTACGGATAAGTTTGGCAATCATGAGGATCTGTGGCCTCTCCAATGCTGTCCATACTGATGTAGCTAATCCCGGCCCCCATATGGCTGCCCCATATATGAGCACTGGCGTAACCAAAGTGTCGAAGAGCCACCCCTTTGTGCGGGGCTCTTGAAAATATGCCTCGTGACACTATCTCTTGAAAATATGTGATGCGGTCACGGGCTGCCTGAGACATCTCTGAGAGAGAGAGAGAGAGAGAGAGAGAGAGAGAGAGAGAGAGAGAGAGAGAGAGAGAGAGAGAGAGAGAGAGAGAGAGAGAGAGAGAGAGAGAGAGAGAGAGAGAGAGAGAGAGAGAGAGAGAGAGAGAGAGAGAGAGAGAGAGAGAGAGAGAGAGAGAGAGAGAGAGAGAGATTAACAACTTCCAAAAGGCCAAACTTGGCCTATGAGACAAAACCATGTACAACTGTGGTCATCTCTATGTAGAAATGAGCAGAAAAATACTCACTATTAAAAATTATTTATATATATATATATAAATAAAAATAAAAATAAAAAACTCTGTGGGCTGAAAACTAGAAAATGATGGATCATGGTGTACTTGGTAATAGTGGAGTAGTGGGGAAAAAAGTAGTGGTGTGTGGGGGGGAGTGTGGCTCTGAGTTTGCAGATAATGGCCACCTAATACATGGGGACCTATGTGGGAGTGAATGTGTATACCCTAACCGCTAAAGATGGGGTGTAGGAGGGTGGAGTATGTGATACATCGGTGGAGGACACAATACCTCCTGCAAGAGGGAGGACCAAGTGGTGGTGGTGCCCCTCTCCTCCATCATGTGGTCATGGGCTATCGTGATGCATGAGATATCTACATGATGAAGTCATGGTTGTCGGTAGCCAACCTAAGGTGGTCTGCGTCGCACTCTCTGTGCCGCTGCCTTCCCAAGCATGAGCCCTATGCCTATGGAAGAGTGGTTTGTGGGATGTGGCTCGACTTGCTGAAAGAACTGAGTAATAGTCCGCTGGATGCCCATTTGTGTTCGATGTGTGCATTGTAGCATCTGCTCTTATATCTCATATGCCGCCGTGATGAAGGGGCCCATCCCTTTTTGGTCTGGTCTGGTCATGCACAACTGGAGTAACGCCTCAATCTGGACTCTGCCTGTAGGTCTGAGTATATTGGGCATATCGTAATCAAGTGCTCCTCACTCTCTATCTCTGTATGGCATACTTGACACCACCTCTCCTTTCGGGGAACTCCTTTGGCCCGACCTCTTTCCATCTCGAGCCGATGTGATGAAACTCAAAGCTGTCCAATGACAACACGGAGGTGGTGCGGTAGGTATGTTTGCATGTAGCGTGGGGTCTCAATGAAGCCCTGATCTAAGATCCATAGGAAATGCTCACGGTAGTAGAGCATTTTCGGTGGCAATGGATCTCTCGGGCTGACCCATGTCCATTGTATGTATGTATGTATGCCATATCTCCTCATGGATGATCCTATTCCTCTCCAAGTGGGAGAACGAGTAGGTGGGGGCATGGGAGTCATACCATATTGGTGGTAGCCTATCTAGGTCAAGTCCGATCTCGAGTTGCCTGAGACATGGAGAAAAACCCTGGAGGCCGCTGTGAATGTCACGCCCAGGTATACATATGATCTAACTACCTCGATGGCTCCACCTGCTACTTTGAAAAAACTCTCTCCTCATCTATGCTGATGTATGGAAGATTAGAACCTTGGTTTTACCAAGGTTCACTGATAGCCCTCTATGTTTGCAGAAATCGTATAGGCCATGTAAGTGCGACCCTCTGCAAACTCTGAAACCAAGAAAATATCATCAGCATTTAAAAGAATGTGGACCGTGGTCCCTTGTATCTTAATGCCATCTCCTCCATGCTGCCGTATGAAGTCCACTATCTCATCAATATATAGGCCAAAAAGGGTGGGCGAGAGAGGGCACCCTTGCTTCACCCCGATGGTGCTAGCAAGTGAACGTGATAGGCCATCGAGACATCTCACTCTACCTCATACTCTCTCATATAGACCCCCATATCATCTCCTCCATATCATCTCCCATATCATCTCCTCTGGAGCCCCAATTTTGAGTAGGCCTCTGAAGAGTTGTTCCCTTGGAACTGTGTCAAAGGCTTTGCAGAAGTCCCCAAAGCCGCAGTATAATATCCGCTTCCCGACTCGAGCCTGGTCGATCATGCATCTCAAAGTGAAGATGTGGTCTATGGTAGAGTAATCTCGTCTAAATCCTCCCTATCATGGAGCCTTGTTACACTTCCCCTCGAAGAGGTGCTCAACTTTGTCTCTAGAACTACCCCATATAGCTTGGTTAATGTGGGGCAAATCATGATCGTCTGTTATGTGATTGGATCCATAACATCGCCTGACTCATGTATGGGAATTGTGGTGTGATCGGTCCATGAGTTAGGGAACCCCTCAACTAGTGCTCGGTTGAAGAGATGGGCGATGACCAATGCTAGAATCGTGCACCGGTAGATGAGATGTTTTGCCTCTAGACCGAAATGGTCATGGGCTCTGCCATGCTATAGGTGGGTGATCGCGTGACTCACCATTGCTTGTGTAAAGAAGTGAGAGGTGGTAGGGAGTGAACTCTATGGCCTAGAGACGGGTGGCTTGTCTGAAATCTGGTATAGGCTCTGCGCATATCTGTGCCATGTGTGCGGCTCTCGGATGGATATCTGCTGTCTCCTCTCTGAAGTGTCATCATGCCACTCCACTTTCTCTGGCCATGGGCAGGTGATAGATATCCCAATACTGTCTCTCCTCCCATTCCTTCCTCTTCCGACATGTGAGGTGCTGCATGTGGCACTATGCCTCTGTGTGTAATCTCCGCGCTATGCTTCATTGCTTGTAGCTGCTTCCAAAGCTCCCGACGCTCATCATCATACCATCGGTTTTTGGTGTGGACCTCCTGCGTGGTGGGTATGCATGTTTGTGGTGGGGGAAGCTATGTAGAGCCGAGTGGTGTAGGATGGGGGTGACTTGTGAGGTGAGTGTGTCCAGAGGTGAGAGTGGATCTAATGAGAGTAGAGGGGTGTGTGAATGGTATATGTAGACATGTGAGAGCGCACGTGAAGTTTATTGTGGTATGTGGCATGCTGGGTGGGAGGGGGTCTAGTGGAAGGGGAGTTGAGAGTGTGAACGTGATAAAAGTGTGATCGGCTCGAAGTGGACATTGGGGGGGAGGGGGAGAGAGAGAGAGAGAGAGAGAGAGAGAGAGAGAGAGAGAGAGAGAGAGAGAGAGAGAGAGAGAGAGAGAGAGAGAGAGAGAGAGAGAGAGAGAGAGAGAGAGAGAGAGAGAGAGAGAGAGAAAGAAAGTAATATTAACGTCTTCTGGAGGCCAAACTTGGCCTATGAGACAAAACCATGTACAAGTGTAGTAACCCTGTGTAGAGGATGAAATGAAATAAAAGGTATATCCCGACACAAAGATATATATAAAGCTGGAAAAGGATGGGGAGATGTGGCTCTGACTCCGCAGATAGTGGCCACCTAATACATGGGGGACATGTGAGTAAATCACCCTAGCTACCGGTGAATGGGTGGAGGTGGGTGTAGTATGTGGTACATCGGGGGTGGTCTGAGTGCCTCCTGAAGGAAGACAACCCATGGGGTGGTGGTGCGCCTATGCTCCATCATGTGGTCGTAGGCTGTCCTGATGCATGAGATATCCTCCTGATATAGTCGTGGTCGATGATATCTGCCCATGCGTGATCGGCGCCGCGCTCTCTGTGCTGCTGCCTGGTGGAGTGTGACTAGTGAGCCCTATAGATGGACCTCTCTGATGTGGCTCAGCTCGCCCGTGGCTGATGTGTCGGCTGGAGTGACCGATCTCGCCTCTCGTATGCTGCTGTGAGGAAGCGTCCCAAGCGTCGCTGGTCTCCCATAATCATGCATAACTGGAGTGACTCCTCTATCTGGAAATGTGCTCGTAGGTCTACATATGTTAGGCATCTGATAACAAAATGCTCCTCACTCTCTACCTCTGTCTTGCATACTGGGCACCACCTCTCCTCACGAGGGACTCCCCTGGATCGAGCCCTCTCAATCTCGAGCTGATGTGATGAAACCCGGAGCTGCCCAATGACGACTCGAAGCTGGTGAGGTAGATATGTCTGCATGTATCTCGGAATCTCGATGAAGCCCTCATCCAATATATGTAGAAAATGCTCACGGTAATAGAGCATTTTCGGTGGCAATATACCCCTAGGGCTCACCCATGTCCTCTGTGTGTATGTATGCCATATCTCCTGACGAATGATCCTATTCCTCTCCTGATGAGAGAGCGAGTAGGTGGGTGCCTGTGAGTCGTACTGTAGTGGTGGTAGCCTGCCTATGTCAAAGCCGTGGTGGGCCAGCCAGTCTCGTGTCTGTGCATACCATTAGGAGGTGTCGCCTGCTAATGCCATGTCCCGGGATGCCTGGAAAGCCCGATAAGCAATGCGCTCTGTATCCATGCTGCGGAGTCTGTGTAATAGGCATACTGTCTGGAATAGTTCCTCAACTAGCATCGGTGGTGCAGCGAGCTCTGCTCTAATGATATCATGTGGTACTGAAGGCTTGCTCCGGATAAGTCTGGAAATCATGAGGATCTGTGGCCTCTCTAATGCTGTCCATACTGATGTGGCTAATCCTGGTCCCCATATGGCTGCCCCATACATGAGCGCTGGTGTAACCAAAGTGTCGAAGAGCCACCCTTTTGTGCGGGGCTCCTGAAAATATGCCTGGTGGCACTGTCTCTCCATCAAGGCAAGTGCTGCATACCCACGTGTGATGCGGTCACGTGCTGCCTGAGACATAGAGAAGACCCCTGATGCTGCTGTAAATGTCACTCCCAAGTAAACATATGATTCGACCACCTCAATGGGTCCACCCGCTGCCGTGAACAAATTATGTCTGCGTACCTGTGTTGATGTATGAAAGATCATGACCTTGGTTTTACCAAGGTTCACAGATAACCCTCTGTGTGTGCAAAAGTCATCTAGGCCATGTAGATGATGCTGTAGACCTTCTGTAGACTCTGAAACCAGTACAATATCATCAGCATATAAAAGAATATGGACAGTGGACCCGCGTACCTCAATGCCATCACCCCCCTGCTGCTGTATGTAGTCTACTATCTCATCAATGTAGAGACCAAAGAGGGTGGGTGAAAGAGGGCATCCTTGCTTCACCCCGATAGTGCTAGCAAGTGGATGAGATAAGCCCCCCGGACATCTGACTCTGCCAGATACTCTCTCGTATAAGGCATAGATCCCCCATATCATCTCCTCCGGGGCTCCGATATCAAGTAGTCGTCTGAAGAGTCGTCCCCTGGAGGGAACCCGTCAACCAGTGCACGGTTGAAGAGGTGGGCAATGAGCGGTGCAAGGGTCGTGCCTCCGTAGATGAGGTGCTCAGCCTGTAAACCGAAAAGGTCGTGGGCCCTGCCATGCTGTAGATGGGCAATAGCGCGTCCCACCATAGTGGGTGTGAAGAAGTCAGATGTAGTAGGACGTGAGCTCTGTGGTATGGGAATGGGGGGCTGGTCTGGGATCTCGTATAGGCTCTGTGCATAGCTATGCCAAGTGCTCGGGTCTCGTATGGGTGTCTGTTGTCGCCTCTCTCTCAAATGTCGCCATGCCACTGCGCTGTCTCGACTCATGAGTAAATGATAAATATCCCAGTACTGTCTTTCTTCCCAATCACGCCGTTTGCGGCGAGTAAGGCTCTGCATGCGACGCTGTGCCTGTGTGTGTGTAATATCCCCTCTATGCTCTAAAATATGTAGGTGCTTCCGTAGCTCGCGACAATCTACATCATACCAGCGGTTCTGAGGCATGGAACCTTTGCATGGAGGGTGTATATGTGTGCGGTGTGGGAAACTGTAGAGAGCTGAGTCGTGTAGGATGGTGGTGAACTGTGATGTAAGTGTGTCCAAGGGTGAGAGTGGATCGAGGGAGAGTAGGCGGGTGTGTAAATGGTGTGCATAAACGTGTGAGAGCTCGTGTGTGAAGTGTATCGTGATGTGTGTCTCAGTGGGTGAGGGAGGGTCCAATGGAATAGGAGATGAGAGTGTGAATGTGATAAATGTATGGTCAGCACCAAGTGGACGTCGTCCAATAGAGATCTTCATGTGAACAATCTCTTCTTGAAGGCGGTGGATTTCAGGCTTCAGCCTTCAATTCGTCTCTCTCCTCCTTGATGTCTTGATTTGATCTTCAAAAGCTTTAATCTTCTCAAAAGCTCTTCTCATTTCTTGATTTAGTGCTTTGTCTGCTTCCTTTTTAACATCTTTGATAGCTTTACTGATCATCTCTTCCACCTCTTTTTTCTCTAACCGTGCCATTCTCCTCTTCTATTTATGTGTGCTTTTGAACTCAGATAAACTGTTTTCTTAAAAATGCCCTAAGCAGCTGTTGATGGTAAGTGTTTGTTTCGTGGCCATTTTGCACAGGTACAGAGGTGTCAAGTTAGGGTTTCTGGCAGCAAACCCTAACACTTTTGAGTCATGTCTCATGAGAAGAACAGAAAAAAATCAGAACTTCTCTTTCCACTGTCAGATCTGTGTACCACTTCAGAAGTGTCAGAGCTGCTGTACGTCAGAGCTGCTGTACGTCAGCCGTGTCAGAAAACGTCAGAGGCCTCAGATCTGTACGTCGGAGGAGTCAGATCAGTGTGTCAGGGGCGTCAGACCTACGCGTCAGAAACGTTAGACCAGCGCGTCAGAGTTGTCAGACCAGCACGTCAGACCAGCATCAGACCAGCGCAAGACCAGTAGCGTCAGACCTGCGTCAGTGCGTCAGACCTGCATCAGTGCGTCAGACCTGCGTCAGATGCGTCATACCAGAGAGAGAGAGAGAGAGAGAGAGAGAGAGAGAGAGAGAGAGAGAGAGAGAGAGAGAGAGAGAGAGAGAGAGAGAGAGAGAGAGAGAGAGAGAGAGAGAGAGAGAGAGAGAGAAGGGGAGGGAGGGGGGGAGGAAGGGAGGGAGGGAGGGAGGGAGAAGAGAAAGAAGGAAAGTGATATTAACATCTTCCGAAGGCCAAACTTGGCCTATGAGATAAAATCATGTACAAATGTAGTAACCCCTATGTAGGAATAAAACGGAATAGTACTTGCTACACAAAACTGTGTAGGCTGAAAAAGGTTGGAAATAACCACACAATAGTGTACCGGGTGATGGAAAGGTAATGGGGATAATGTAGTGGTGCGTGGGGAGATGTGGCTCTTACTCTGTAGATAATGGCCACGTAATACATGGGGGCCCCATGACGGGAGTGAATGTGTATATCCCAACTATAGATAATGGGTGCAGCCTGCAGGTGAGCGGAGTATGTGGTACATTGGTGGGAGTCTGAGTGCCTTTCGAAGGAAGGCTACCCAGGTGTTGGTGGTGCACCTGTGCTCCATCATGTGTTCATGGGCTATCATGATGCATGAGATATCCTCCTGGCATAGTCATGGTCATCCGTATCTAGCCCTATGTGGTCGACGTCGCACTCTCTGTGTTGTTGCCTGCTAGAGAGTGAGCCCTACACCTCTGGAAGGCAGGCTCCTATGATGTAGCCCATCTAGTTGAAAGAATTGAGTAATGGTCTGCTAGGTACTCACCCGTGTCTGATGCGTGGGCTGTAGCAACTCCTCTCGTCTCTCATATGCTTCCATGAGGAAACATCCCAACCTCCACAGTTCTCCAATGGTCATGCACAATTGTAGTGAGTCCTCTATGTGGAACTGTGCTCGTAGATCTGAGTATGCTCGGCATCCGGTAACAAATTGCTCCTCAATCTCTATCTCTGTATGGCATACTTGGCACCACCTCTCCTCTCTAGGGACTCCCTTGGTCCAACCACTCTTGATCTCGAGCTGATGTGATGAAACTCGAAGCTGCCCAATGACGACTCGGAGGTGGTGTGGTAGGTATGTCTCCATGTATCGCAGAGTCTCAATGAAGCCCTGGTCTAAGATCTGTAGAAAATGCTTGCAGTAGTGGAGCATTTTCGGTGGCAATGTATCCCTGAGGCTAATCCATGTCCTCTGTATGTATGTATGCCATATATCCTATCGAATGACCCTATTCCTCTCATGGTGGGAGAGTGAATAGGTGGGGGCCTATAAGTCGTACTGCAGTGGTGGTAATCTGTCTGATGCGCATCTAGGTGAAAAGAAGACGAGAGTCTCCATAAACGTGCATGCGGAGAGTCTATGAGAGGGCGGGTATATGGAGTGCTATCTCTATGGTAGTCTATATGCAAGAGGGTGATATAAGTATGAGAATTCCTCTAAGTCACACACTATCCCCAACTAGTGCCCATATGTGGATGTAGTATGTGGTACATAGGTGGAGGGGTTAGGGCTGCCCGAATGATTGCAATGATATCTGACAGCATCTCGGCCTGTCTGTCCTCAATGGCTCGACGGTAACGGGCCTGTATATCTGCAATCTGATGTCTTTGCAATCTCTGTGTGCGATAGCCTCTAGCACGGGGTTGTCTCCTAGCGAGAGGTCTGAGTCTGCTGAAAAGTTACCCCTCTCTGTGTGACAACAGGTGGGGGAGCCGGTGCATGTCATGGGGCAAAGAAGTCAGTGAACTGTGTCTGTCTCCTACCGATCAGAGCTGCTGTGGTGAGCCGGAGCAGGGCATCTCTGTGGCTGTGTATCTCTAGTAAGAATCGCCCTAACTGACGCTGATCTCTAGGGGCCATGATCTCACGAAGGGTAGGCTGTCCTGGGAATTGGGCCTCATATCTGCTCCTCACATCATCATATGCCGTGCATCAACATACAAAATGCTCCTCATCCTGTATCTTTACTCCACATATACAGCAAATCCTCTCCTCTTTGGGGGTGTCTCCCGCTTTGTGAATCTCAATCTCTGGTCGGTGTGATGAGACCCTCAGCTGGCCAAGCACTACCCTCGAGCTATGAGGCATGTATGTGTCCATGTAGCATGGTCTCTGGATGGACCTGTCCGCTAGAAAGTCCAAGAACTGGTCTCGATAGTGTGACAGTTTTGATCCAGGACTGGAAGTGAACCACGTCTGACTAGTATAGAGCTTCCAAAGATCCTATCTAAGCACAATGTTCCTCTCACTACGTGAGAGGTGAATGTGGGGTGAGTCTAGGTCATACTGGAAGGGTAGTAGTCTGTCAATATCCAACTCATGTCCATCAAACCATGTCCTAACCTGAGAATACCAAGCTCTCTCATACCATGCCTCAAAAGCTTGTATTGCCGCCTCAAATGCTCTACGTGTGAGTCTTATCTGCTGGGAGCTCCCTCATCCTCTGAATGAAACATATAGTCTGGAATAATGCCTCTACCACCATGGGAGGTGTGGCCATCTCTGCCCTGATTATATCATGTGGTGGTGACTGTTTCCCACGGAATAGCCATGAGATCATGCATAGT